>MJUU01029207.1:11503-21533 GCA_002080025.1 Modiolus philippinarum
ATTTTACGAAAGGATACGGAGTAAATGAACAAGAGACCATAACACATATGTTAACTCCAACTGCAATAATTTTAATGAGCTGTATGGCCATTTCGGAAATTAATTTCTCATCAGCAGCACTAGAACCCAAATAAAGGAAATCCATATCTAAAAAATGCTGTATGTCCCTCATTTGTCAGCATGCACCTGACATGAGGGTATTAACAAAATTACTGTGAACGTTGCCTTTCCCAGTTCCCTACCCTCTTTAACGAAGGTCGACGTATGAGGGCCTCAAGAACCGGCAGGACATCTGTTATTAAGCATTTTGTAATTCGAGGGACACACTGACAGTCCCCGAGCCTCTAGTTGACGAGATCTGTAGAACTTAATCCAAAATCGCTATTTTGTAATGGCATATTCAACAGAACTGTTATACCTTTGCAATACTGCAATTTTCGATCAAACGAAAGTTCCGAATACTGATCGAATCTTCGGACCAATGCACCTTCGGACTAATGGACCTTCGGACCAATGGGCCTTCGGACTAATGGGCCTTCGGACCGATGGACCTTCGAACTAATGAACCTTCGGACCAATGGACCTTCGGACCAATAAACCTTCGGACTATCGAGCGGTCCCCAAAGAGAAATTATTCACAAATATTTTAAAAGCTAAATAGAAGAGATGATACATTACTAATTATGAAATTAATTTAAAGACATCACGATTGCCGGAAGAAAAAATGTGAAATTAGGGCTTTAAACTTTAATTTTCGAAATCTATAGGACTGAATCAAAAAATTGTTAGTGATTTTCAAAAATGGTTTATTTACAAATAAAATGGCTTAAAATGATTATTTTTGTTTTACTAAAAGGTAGAAAAAGTGCCCGGGAAAGACTGCTATTCTTGTTATCAACTTTGAAATTTAGAACTGAGTGTGTATTGAATTAAACAACGGCAGTAGAATACCGAAGGAACAAAGGGGTGATATTCACAAAAATCGAAGTCCAAAGACAGGGCAAAAACGAGAACACAGAAAACAATGACGTTCGACACAAAAACAATGACGCCAGACAGACACAAAGCACAGAACCAGAAACCACAACATTCAGAACAAAGGCACTCACAGTGTGAACTCCAGTGAAACTGAGAGTGACATCAGGTGCTCCGGAAGGGTAAGCATGTCCTGCTCTGTTAAAATCAGATTAGCCGATCAATTTGTTTTTATTGATATCAAAAGATAATTAAAACATAAAAACGCATAAACTGCAATTGTTTTTTTACTTAAGCAAAAGGTCAAAACCGTGACCTGAAAGTTATCTTGTATGTTGGAATTAGACAGTTACAAAACACATGTACTAGATTTTCAACTTTCATTGTGTATTGCATGAGCCTTTGATAACCCTTTTGAATTGACGATATCAGCGTTTCGCGCCTCTAGTGGAATATCAGGTTCGATAACTCCAACAGGCATGTAAGTGGGTGTTTCTGCCATAGTGAATTATAATAAATATGCACATTTTAATATTAATTTGCAAGCTACTATTTTAATTTTTCAACCAAATTTTTCTATTTTGATGATTATTGATGTGTATACTATCAAAACAATATGGTGATTATCGTGATTTACCTGTATTGAGACGTCTGTCGGTTGTTTACCTGTAATATGATTAGACCCTTAAATTCAATTACAAAGTTTGTAGTAAGCTTCAGATTGGTATATCGTTCAGTCAAGGCTGTCATTCGGTTACGCCGATAAAAATGATCGTGAGGGATTTGTAACGGCGGTTAAGTCTTGAACCCGGATCGTGAGGGATTTGGTGACGCCATCGTGAGGGATTAAATTGACAATTATTTTGAAAAAATTTGATATTTTGAAAAAGGAGAGAACTTACTGGGAAAAAGAAACGTGTCTTTCAAAATGATTATTATCAGACAATCGTTTGGGACCAAAAAATATTTAAAAGGTACAACATGCTGTTCAGAATTACAAAATGCGACGTTGAACCGTACTGACTTTTTGAAGATTCGTAGCACATTTTTTGCTTTTTTTGAAAAAAATGCCTTTGCTCGGTGTTCGAATTTGTGCTACAACGTCTATTCCTTATATAATGCTTACTAATTATGGGTTTGCTTTTTGCACTAGTTAAACGATAGATACACAAAATATGATTTTGTGCATTTCCGTCCAAAAATGATCGTGAGGGATGAGGTGACGAAATTTATGATCGTGAAGGATTAAGCTTAACCATGATTGTTAGAAGAGAAATGTGTTTTTTTTTCTTTTGCTCTCTTATTCATTTTTGTATATATGCGTGTCTTTATTTATTTTTTCTGTACCGTGCTCATGTTATGTCTTTGTTTCTTTGTTTTTCTGATGTTGCCATTGTCCTTGGATTGTTCGTTTAAGTTCGGTTCTCACTATATTCAGCAATATTACGGTATGAAAAAGCACAATAAACAATGATAAGATGTTATTTTTAAGTATTTTCAAAAGTGTAGTAGTGTTTATTATTGCATTATTCTTGTTATCGCGGGAAGCATGTGAATATGTATTCACTATTGAATCAAATTGTGGATTCCTGAATTCTTGTCGTTTTCGTCTATGGTCTCAAAAGATTTAAACTTACTAAATACCATAGTTACTGTGAATTTACTTTCTGTATATGCGCATTTCGACAGCTTATGTCTTTCAATGCAGATAAAATCTAAACGTTTGGAAGACCATATACTCAAAGATGTTTAAATACTGACAGAGAAAAAAATAATATGATCTAAATGTAAAGCCAAAATCAGCTGACAGAACTTTGCAAGAGGGAGATACTCCTTAGTTTTCAAAAAAAAATTTACAAAAATTTAGATATTCCAAGTAATTCAAGTGAAATTCGATTGACCTAGAATACTGGAAAAGCTCTTAAAGGGACCCGCATAACACTTTTAACTGAGAAATATGTTTATCAGCATTTCATCGAAATTTGTTTTATGAGCGTGATTCGTGTTTGCTCTATACACATCTATTATTAAAAATACCGCCATTTGTTTATGACGTTACCCATAAGTAGATATTAGTTTACCACGGGTTTGGATACAAAGTGACTGAAGGCCGTCATATTACAATTTGAAATATAAAAACAAAAATTCCAATTTCAATTTTATAGTCGACATCATGATCTTTTTAGTATATCCGTGTTACAGATGTGCACAGATCTTTCCCTTTGACGGTTTGATTTGTTACTTCTACATTTACCAAATTTGACTTCTACCTGACGTGACATATTAAACACGGCGTGTGTTTTATAAGAGACAGGCGATGCTTACTCTACCAGTGCGCCTGGCTTCGATATCATGAACCGTCTTATGCATTATGTTCAAGTTTTAATTTCTTGCAAAATAGAATTTTCTTGATTTGGGATCATGCATAATCTTAGAACGGCTTATATGAATTTGAATCTATTGTCTTGGAAAGGAAGCCTAACAGTCTAAATGTCATGCTCCCGAGGCCTTGTCTCAACCTTGATTTTTTGTTTGGGTACACGTGTTGTACATATATACGTGTCTTAATTTTTCTCTTTTGTTTGAAAAATTGTTGTATATAGTACTGATTTTGTGATGTTTTTGGACTAATCTCTTGGATTGACAGCTTGGTTGCCCACTTACTTCAAAGAAAGTACCTTTTTGTTGCTTTGATGATTTTTTAAAATAAATAGCCGATTTTAAAAAACCGATCTTTTTAATTTCAAACCAATGTCAATTTCTCTCCTTTTCTATTTAAACAGTATCATTTGAAAGACCGAATTTATGTGAAATTAAAAAAACCAGAGTCTTAAAGCAAAAACCCAGCTTAGGACAAATATTCGGTGTCTTTCGTTAGGGGAATTTTCAAAGTATCCACTAGCTATCGGGCCAGTTCTGGACTTTGAAATTCCCTTCACTGGGCTTGTTATGGGTACTATCAACAGGTAACCATGGTGAGGCATTGGTTTAAGTACACAAATTAAAAGCCAAAGAACCGTCTAAGAAACGAGCTTTTCAAAAGAAGCTTAAACATTTTCCGATTATTTTTATTATAGTAAATATCTGATCTTATAGTCGAGGCCCCGGCACCTGAATAGGTTTTCAGGGGCTTTGGCTACAGAGCTGCCGGGCGCGTCCCCAGGTGGTGGATAGGGGAATGCCCTGTCTTTGCGGGGTAGTCAGGTCATAATACGGAAAGCCTGACCGCGAACCATTGTAGCCAAACTGTGTGGAGAAACGCCACGCTCCATGCAGTATAAAGACCCCTCCTATATTTCTCTAAAGAGAGCAGACGCACTGGGTGTCGTATGGAAGGCTGAATTTCCTGCCCCTACCCATTTCTCCCCTTTTCCAGTGGCAATCAAAAGTCGTTGCCCCGGTTGTCCCTTCCACCTTTATTTCTTTCTTCTTTTACTTACAATTTGTTTTGAATTGATTAACTTGTTCTCGTCCTGATATAGCTGAAATATTGCTCATTGGACGTTAAACTCTAACTAATCAATCAATCAATATAGTCGAGGCAACGCAAAGTATTGTCTCAGTGACTGGGAGCGCGAAACTCTTGGGGAAAAGAAGGTAACCATCCATCATGATAAATGCATCAACATTGTGTTCATAGATACATATTAATGGCCCTGGATGGCCATTTCGAATTAATTCCTTGTCGGCAAAGCAGTGTCAGAGGACTTCAAAATGAATAAAGTAAATAGCACATAAAATAACCTGTCCGTCTCTTCTTCAAAACACGATAAAAAAGTAAAAACAATCAAACAAAACCTATTTACAAAGACTAAACTACGAATGTATATACAAAATATCGAGAGCTACGTGTTGGATGCTGTTATTTACAGATGTAACATGTATATGTTATATATATATATAACAAGTTTCCACGTTGACTGAATTTATAGACAGCTTATGTATATATATGTTCAATAGGACCGAAGTATTTTGGCGATTGACAGATGCATCTACTTGAATAGATGAAGCCATTCGTTGTATTGCAGTCGGCAATACTCAATGTGTAGATAAAATTGTATATGTAAGTTACCATGGTCACATATAAATTTATCAAAGGGTTCTTAATACTCCAGAGCACCATCTCATACTTGCCGTTTTTAGATTTTGTTCGTTCGTGTTTTTGGTTTTATTTCCTTTTTCATTTAGTTCTTTTTGCTTGCATTTTTTGTTTCATTTAGTTTGCCATATATATAAAGACCAAACTTATTATATATATTTGTGGTGTGATTATTTTTATTTGTTTTAACATTCTAAATGATTTTCCCTTATTTCAAACATCCCTTTTAGTTTCTGGTGCCTATTACGCTTTTTATTCCAATATAAGATGCTTGTACGAACGTCATTATTATTTGCAGACAGAGTTCCAAAATTCATCATATTTTTATACATTCACACCTACAAACTTTATAGTCTTGGCAATCGGCTTTTACTCCCTCACGATCATCCTTCACGATCATAAAAAGGTGTAACGTAATCCCTCACGATCTGAAATTGCACTTTTTTAGGAATAATATTTCTTTGCTTGTATTTTGGAAATATATTTTGGGATACAATTTTGCACATGATATGATTACTGTATGAACTTAGAAATAAATATCAACCAAATATTTACAGTCTTGCAAAAGTATGCCTTTGTTTACATTTTGTAGTCCTTGAAAATGTTGATGACGATGACGCCTTTTGAAAATGTGCAAAAACTGTAGACTTTTAAACTTTTATTTCAATACACTTCTATTAACTAAGTTATACCATTTTGACAGACATAAATATTTAAGGGAATAACTGTCCTAATAAATTGATTTTTCGAAATGAAATGTGACCTTGTTAGATTTCTCTCGATAAACATCCCTCACGATGGTGTCACCAAATCCCTCACGATCTCTTCTCAATGCTTAACCACCTCACGATCATTTTTATCGGCGTAACCGAATGACAGCCTTGTTAGTGGGGTGTGTTTTGTATAATTAATTATATGTATGTTGTGCTTAATGTATACCACCTGCTGATATTCTGATCACCCTAATAGAATTCACCTGAACAAAGATCTTTTGAAGTTACCGGTCTAGAGGAAAAATACAATGTTGCTGCATTAAAGAGTTAAAAGTTTACTTGATAAGTTCAGACCACAGATCTTTACCCTTAACACCTAATAAATTTTTACATTGGTTCATACAAATGTTGATCGTTAAATGCACAAGTGTCATGCAAGCAATACACATAATTTTAACAAAGCCACAGGTGGAAAGGACCCAAATACGATTTTATACGCCCGTCTAATGACGGACGTATTATGGTATGTCCGATTGTCCGTCCGTCCGTCCGTCCGTCTGTCTGTCTGTCCGTCCGTTTTATATGTCACGCTCTAACTTTACAACCGTTTGGTCGATTCACTTCGAACTTTGTATAGGTATTTGGTATAATGGCCTAAGGATCTGTATATTTTTTCGTGAAATTTCGGGTTTTCTTACAAGAGTTATGGGACTTTATTCGTCAATTTTTAGGCAATTTCCCTTCAAACTTTGTAGAGGTATTTGATATGATGGCCTCACGATCTGTATACTTTTTACGTGAAATTTGGATTTTTCTTGCAAGAGTTATGGGACTTAATTCGTCAATTTTGAGGCATTTTTTTACATGTCGCCCTCTAACTTTACAACCCTTTGGCAAATTCACTTCAACCTTTGTAGATGTATTGGGTATGATGGCCTCACAATCTGTGTACTTTTTTGCGAAATTTTGATTTTTTTAAAAGAATTATAGGACTTTATTTGTCAAATTTAAGGCAATTTTTTACATGTCGCACTCTTACATGTAAGTACTTTGATCAGCTCACTTTAAACTTTGCAGATTGATTTGTTAAAGAGATATCAAGATAATTAGGCAGTTTTTAGGTGCTTCTTAATTGAGAATCCTTTACCTAAATCACTTAAAGTTTTGAAGGGGTGACGACGGGCGTATCATGCGACTTGGCGCAGCTGTTTATTTTTTCATTTAATCATACTTAATATTGATATATGAATAAAATAAAATACAATACTAAAAAAAAAACAAACAAACAAACAAAAAGAAAAAAAATGAACAAAAAAAAATGAAAACAATCAAAGACAAATAATAATAATAATATATAAGGAGATAGAAATATTTTAATATTTTCTTTGCAATATGAATATTATATTCAGATCATAGATATCCTTTTAAACCTAATATTTTTTTTATTAGTATACAAGTTTTGATGACAAGTGCACAAATGACATGTCAGCAATACACATACTATTTACAAAAACACATTTTTAACATTGTTACATCAAGTTGAAAACAAAGCTAAATTTCTTTCAGAATTTATTTCATCATATAAAATTGTTCGGAAAAAAACAATATTCCTTTCATGAAAAAGAGTTCTCTTTCAAAGAGGAGAATACAAGTATTTTGTTAAGATGATGAATACTGTTATTCATTTTAAACTTTAATAATGAAAAACTAAATATATTTCAATCTTTTGAGCTTTGTCATACAAGTGATTAAAAACAAATAAAATTACTCTTTAATATTAATGGTTTTCTGTAAAACTTTGATTTCTTCATTTATTTATTTGTTATTTTTTTTTGTTTTGTTTTTCTTTTAAAACTAAAATGTTTTTAACTGCTCAGTATTTTTAAATTATTTTTTTAATCTTAATTTTGACTAAAAATTATTTAATGCTTGTAGAAAATTTTTTAATACACCTGTTTAGAGAGCTATAATTGGACTAATACTTGAAAGAAAACACACAAGGGCAATCTTCTGTACAGTTCTAATTAACACACCTGTATAGCACAGGATGTTTATTCAGTCAAGTAAAACATGTCTGTTAATTGATTATTGACAACAGTGAAAGATTCATTGGCATTTTTTGATTTCTTAATTCATTTTTATCAATATATAACTGATTTGCTACATTATAACTAAAAGAGCCTATACAAGTCTGTTGGGGTTATCCCCCCCTTATCCAGAAACGCTGATAGGGTCAATTTCTGTTAGAACAGCTGCTCTTTGAGTGTATTGTTTGAGAATCGGATAAATCAGTGATATGTCTCTCACTGAATAAATCAGTCAAATTTCTGTCAGGTCAATATATCATAGGATAATTCATTAACAAATAATTTTTATACGCCCGTCTAATGACGGACGTATTATGGTATACCAATGTCCGTCCGTCTGTCCGTCCGTTTCATATGTCGCGCTCTAACTTGACAACCCTTAGGCCAATTCACTTCAAACTTTGTAGAGGTAGTGGGTGTGATGGCCTCACGACCTGTATACTTTTTTGTGAAATTTCAATTTTTCTTGCAAGAGTTAGTGGACTTTATTCGTCAATTTTAAAGCAATTTTTTACATGTCGCGATCAAACTTGACAACCCTTTTGCCAATTCACTTCAAACTTTGTAAAGGCATTGGGTATGATGGCTTCACGATCTGTATACTTTTTCGTGAAATTTCGATTTTTCTTGCAAGAGTTATGGGACTTTATTCGTCAATTTTAAGGCAATTTTTTACATGTCGCGCTCTAACTTGACAACCCTTTGGCCAATTCACTTCAAACTTTGTAGAGGTATTGGGTGTGATGGCCTCACTATCTGTATACTTTTTCGTGAAATTTCGATTTTCTTGCAAGAGTTATGGGACTTGATTGGTTAATTTTAATGCAATTTTTTACACGTCACGCTCTAACTTGACAACTCTTTGGCCAATTCACTTCAAACTTTGAAGAGGTATTTGATGTTATGACCTTACAGTCTGTATACTTTTTCGTGAAATTTCGATTTTTCTTGCAAGAGTTATGGGACTTTGTTGTCAATTTTAATGCAATTTATTACATGTCGCGCTTTAACTGATAAGTACTTTGATCAGCTCACTTTTAACTTTGCTGATTAATTTCTTAAAGAGATATCAAGTATTTTGTTAAGATGGTGAATACTGTTATTCATTTTAAACTTTAATAATGAAAAACTAAATATATTTCAATCTTTTGAGCTTTGTCATACAAGTGATTAAAACAAATAAAATTACTCTTTAATATTAATGGTTTTCGGTAAAACTTTGATTTCTTCATTTATTTATTTGTTATTTTTTTTTGTTTTGTTTTTCTTTTAAAACTAAAATGTTTTTAACTGCTCAGTATTTTTAAATTATTTTTTTAATCTTAATTTTGACTAAAAATTATTTAATGCTTGTAGAAAATTTTTTAATACACCTGTTTAGAGAGCTATAATTGGACTAATACTTGAAAGAAAACACACAAGGGCAATCTTCTGTACAGTTCTAATTAACACACCTGTATAGCACAGGATGTTTATTCAGTCAGGTAAAACATGTCTGTTAATTGATTATTGACAACAGTGAAAGATTCATTGGCATTTTTTGATTTCTTAATTCATTTTTATCAATATATAACTGATTTGCTACATTATAACTAAAAGAGCCTATACAAGTCTGTTGGGGTTATCCCCCCCTTATCCAGAAACGCTGATAGGGTCAATTTCTGTTAGAACAGCTGCTCTTTGAGTGTATTGTTTGAGAATCGGATAAATCAGTGATATGTCTCTCACTGAATAAATCAGTCAAATTTCTGTCAGGTCAATATATCATAGGATAATTCATTAACAAATAATTTTTATACGCCCGTCTAATGAAGGACGTATTATGGTATACCAATGTCCGTCCGTCTGTCCGTCCGTTTCATATGTCGCGCTCTAACTTGACAACCCTTAGGCCAATTCACTTCAAACTTTGTAGAGGTAGTGGGTGTGATGGCCTCACGACCTGTATACTTTTTTGTGAAATTTAAGTTTTTCTTGCAAGAGTTATGGGACTTTATTCGTCAATTTTTAGTCAATTTTTTACATGTGGCGCTCCAACTTGACAACCCTTTTGCCAATTCACTTCAAACTTTGTAGAGGCATTGGGTATGATGGCTTCACGATCTGTATACTTTTTCGTGAAATTTCGATTTTTCTTGCAAGAGTTATGGGACTTT
>MJUU01029207.1:21954-70904 GCA_002080025.1 Modiolus philippinarum
TGAATACTGTTATTCATTTTAAACTTTAATAATGAAAAACTAAATATATTTCAATCTTTTGAGCTTTGTCATACAAGTGATTAAAAACAAATAAAATTACTCTTTAATATTAATGGTTTTCTGTAAAACTTTGATTTCTTCATTTATTTATTTGTTATTTTTTTTTGTTTTCTTTTTCTTTTAAAACTAAAATGTTTTTAACTGCTCAGTATTTTTAAATTATTTTTTTAATCTTAATTTTGACTAAAAATTATTTAATGCTTGTAGAAAATTTTTTACTACACCTGTTTAGAGAGCTATAATTGGACTAATACTTGAAAGAAAACACACAAGGGCAATCTTCTGTACAGTTCTAATTAACACACCTGTATAGCACAGGATGTTTATTCAGTCAGGTAAAACACGTCTGTTAATTGATTATTGACAACAGTGAAAGATTCATTGGCATTTTTTGATTTCTTAATTCATTTTTATCAATATATAACTGATTTGCTACATTATAACTAAAAGAGCCTATACAAGTCTGTTGGAGTTATCCCCCCCTTATCCAGAAACGCTGATAGGGTCAATTTCTGTTATTGATTTTTAAAGACGGTTGATTAATAGATAGAATGATATGGCATTTTCAACATTGAACGTATATTGAATAAAAATCAAATTATGCGGTAAAAAATGTTTCTGATGTGGTAGAACAGCTGCTCTTTGAGTGTATTGTTTGAGAATCGGATAAATCAGTGATATGTCTCTCACTGAATAAATCAGTCAAATTTCTGTCAGGTCAATATATCATAGGATAATTCATTAACAAATAATTTTTATACGCCCGTCTAATGACGGACGTATTATGGTATACCAATGTCCGTCCATCTGTCCGTCCGTTTCATATGTCGCGCTCTAACTTGACAACCCTTAGGCCAATTCACTTCAAACTTTGTAGAGGTAGTGGATGTGATGGCCTCACGACCTGTATACTTTTTTGTGAAATTTCAATTTTTCTTGCAAGAGTTATGGGACTTTATTCGTCAATTTTTAGGCAATTTTTTACATGTCGCGATCTAACTTGACAACCCTTTTGCCAATTCACTTCAAACTTTGTAGAGGCATTGGGTATGATGGCCTCACGATTTGTATACTTTTTCGTGAAATTTCGATTTTTCTTGCAAGAGTTATGGGACTTTGTTGTCAATTTTAATGCAATTTATTACATGTCGCGCTTTAACTGATAAGTACTTTGATCAGCTCACTTTTAACTTTGCTGATTAATTTCTTAAAGAGATATCAAGCTTAATTAGACAGTTATAGGTGCTTTTGAATTGAGAACCACTTACCTAAATCACTTTAAAGTTTTGAAGGATGGCGACGGGCGTATCATGCGACTTGGCGCAGCTGTTTATTTTTTATTAATGTATAATTTTGGAAAAAGAAATAATCTGCAACACTGGGTTGACATATACATGATTGGTATGATCTACCCAAGGCTTGACTACAACTTATCAGCAAAGTTCATAATAGGAGCAAACTTTAATCAATGTACATCAAAATATATAAAAAAAATTCTCCAATAGCGTGTAAAAACCCTTGTCCGAGAGATACGACTCTTTTATAAGAACTTGATCGGTAATTGTTCGAAATCCTGTTATGTGGGAGTATTACGTATACCTTTCAAAAATATAACAAATAGGAGATACCCCAACCACCCCTGTTATCAAATTTGGCAGTAATTCTGTGGATTGTAAATACGTAGTTTTGTGGATACCAATTCACATCCTAATAAAACAAACGGGGCTAGCTTTATGACACATTGTTGTTAATTAGCATCATTCATGCAAAATGGTTTAATGTAAAAAAAAATCAAACAAACAAGCAAACAAAAACAACAAAAAAAATATTCATTTTATTTTTCATATCATTTAAAACAGGGACTATATATAGCTATGCATATAGTCCCTGTTTAAAACAAATATTTCCAAGAAATTTTTTGAATTACTTGAATATGACTAATTTCAAGATACCTTTTTGACAGAAAATTACATTGAAAATGTATTATATGGGATTCGATATCATCATTTGAATACGCAACCGGTTTGTCGGAAATTTGAAAACTGAAAAACTTTGTACTTACGGTTATTTAATAGTAAAATTGAGCATTTTATTATCTTCCAATACTACTAATAATGATCAATAATCTTCCAGATAGCAATAATACAGTTTTAAAACGTGACACCACTTTGATTCTGGCATAAAGAATATTGACGGTCATTTTTTACGCGGGGGTTTATGTTCCCTGTCTAATGATGAGCAAGCTAGAAAAATGCCATGCAGTCACTGTACATTATTTTGTCTTTTTATCCATCTAAGAAGAGGCGGACAGGGTTAAGGGAGAGAGGGAGAAAGGAGAAAGGTCCGAGAGAAGGAAGAGAGGGCTGGAAATAGGAGTGGGAAAGAAGAAAAGAAAAAATGAAAGGGATACCAGAAGAAAATGGACAGAAGAAAGGAGAGGGGCGACTGAAAGGAGAGACACGTCCTTGTCCCCTCATTTTACTTGACATTTTTTTCCATTTTCAGAGAAGATTAAATGTATAAGCCCGGCACCTGAATCGGTACTCAGGGGCTTAGGCTACAGAGCTGCCGAGTGCATCCCCAGCTGGTGGATAAGAAAAATACCCTGTCTAAGCGGGATTGTCAGGTCATAATACGGAAAGCGAACCATAATAGCCGAACTGTGTGGAGAGACGCCATGCTCCATGTAGTATAAAGACCCCTTCATTATTTTTCTAAAAAGAGCAGAGTCACCGAGTCTCGTATAGAAGGCTAAATTTCCTGCCCCTACCCATACTCCCCTTTTCCAGTGGCAATCAAAACTCGTTGCCCATGATGTCATTTCCACCTTTTACTTACAATTTTTTTATTTGGTTAACTTGTTCTCGTCCTGATATAGCTGAAATATTTCTCACTGAAAGTAAAACACTAACTAATCAATCAATCAATGAGAAACCTAATTCAGATTTATCTCCTCAGTATTCCAGGTGGCGCACAACCCAGTCAGGTCCTTATCAGCTTCCTGCTGGTCAGTTAAGATGTAGAATTTATACATAGATTATCTAAAGCAGTCACAAATTGCTTCATGTTTTATCTAATTACAATGTATATCTAATTAAATACATTAATGAACTTCATGATCTTAATGAAAAGCATTTTAGAAATACTGTTTTGAAACAATTATTTTATAAAGATTATATAAATAATCATTTAATTGAATGTAAATTGTACGTCTGTATACAATGAACCCGGGAAAGTGAATATAAACATTATAAAATATTGAAATATTTTCTCCTTTGCTTTTCTCTATATTTGAATCTGTTATCAAACAAATGATTTGAATATGTTCAAGATGTTAGTTTCAACGTCAGAAATTGAAGACTAAGTCATGTCAGTCATGTTTTTACTTTAAGGTTTTTAAAAAAGAAGGGACACGGGAAATGTGTCAAAGAGACAACGACCCAAAGGGGAGAAATAACAACTCAAAGCCACCATAGGATCTTCAATGAACGGTGAGGAAACCCAACGTCCAACGGCAGGTCGGAGTCGGCCCCTAAAGAAAGAGTAATGAAGTTCAGCGAAATAAACATCATCCTACACTCCTATAGACATAAAGTAAACCAACTAACATATCTTTTTAAGGAACTATTTATACATTTTCTGAAATTACAAAGCATAAAACATATGAATGTGATTTTGCTATTTGTTTTGGTTTTATTCAGTGGTACCTTCAATATCTTGAATTTTTTTCCCAGTCGTATGATTCTTTTATTATGGAACCCTTTACTTGAAAACGACCTATCACATAGTTATTGTTTATTCTGTCCCTTGTACAAAAAATGTTGGAATAAGAAAATACTGAAGTACTGTAAATTTACTTTCTGCATATGGTAATTTCAACAACTAATGTCTCATCAGTTCAGATAAAATATTAACATTTATTTATTTATTCAAAATTGACAGCACCTTCATATGGGGCAATAAATCATTGTAAGCCATAACAGTCTCCATTGTCATACAATATGACCTAGTGTCCTAATTCAAAATTTCTTCAACCTTTTTATCTGAATTTTGTCTACTCACGTGGGTGAGAGGATGGGTTTATCTTTATTTTGCCTACCCAAGTTGGCAAGGGGAGGGGGTAACTTTACCTATATATTGGTACTGATGTGTGGGCAGTAAAATTTAAACTTAATTAACCCATTCATATATTTTGACAAAAAATGACCCTATATTTCATGAAATTTTGCAACCCATTCATATATTCCCGAACAGTGTAATAATCATATGGATAATGTCTTCTTGCTTAGACATATTAGATATACTGATATATTTCTTCTGATATTTTCTAACTTTATATAACTCAAATCAGAAAACAGACCCTTTTGGGCTGCACATCAATCCTATATGTACAAATGTAGGAGATTATCCTCTCCCCAACCTGCATCTACCAAATCGTTTTGATCTCAAACAACATCGTTGTGGAAGAGATTATATTCCGGACAGCATTTTTTAAAAACTTTTTACCGGGGTGACTTTATGTATTAAAACAGAATTTACCTAAAACAATCTTCTGTTAAAATCAATATCAGGGTTATACAGTGACGTGCAAAAGTATTGCAACAAGTGAAATTTTCCCTTTTTTTTTTGTTAAAATGACCTCTGATTAAATTTTTTTAAAGAATTCATTTCAGGATCATTCTTAAAAAGATGTAATTTTGGAATTATTTTAAGATCTATATTTTTCAAACAGTCACGATTTAAACACAAACAGGAAATTTTGGTGTCAAAATTGCCTATATATCTTATGTAAATTATGGTGTTAAATATTTTAATTCCTTTTTAAGTCGTATAAAGAAAAATAACTATTATTCCTAGAATTATTTCTTAATTACTGTAAGAAACTGCATGTCAAGCTCTTTTTATCGATACATCTCTTCAATATATCTTATTAAAGAAGAAATCAAAGGAACCCTCATTCACACAGATATTTTTTGTTTGAAAACAAAGTATGCAGTTAATTGATTAATACACTATTTTGATTTTTCAATAAATAAACTGGGCATAAAAACATACATTAAACATACAAAGAGATAATGAATTAACATAATTGCCACATGTTGATCTGGAGGTAGAAAATGATTTATAGTTTACACACCACATTTGTTTAGGTAATGTTTTCGTTTTTTTATAATCACTGTTTCTTTTGATTGCATATTACCATTTCTTTTTTAATTTTTTCATATTTTTAGGAATAAATAACCATCACAGTTAAGAAAACAACTAAAGGTGAAAGGGGTGTTTTATGTTTTATTATGACATATTAGCTGGAAGATATGGACCTGATTAGATGTAGCGCCATCTGTATTTATTATCAGGGGTAATAATTGACTTTGGTTTCTCATTAAGTGTTTAAGCAGTCCCGACTCGATTATTCTAGTGTTTTCAAGATAAAGCATAGTTTGATCATAACCTCTGAAACTATATAGATGCAAACTGAATCAAACCTCACATGGAAGTCTTTCCATAAGCGCCAAACAAAGTTTAACATAAAACTCTATGTCAAAAATATTGTGATCATTACCTTTTAAAGTACTGACGCAATTTGAAGCATAGAACGTATTGATAGTAGTACTGAAGCAATTTTAAGCATAGAAAGTATGAAGATAATCTCCTCTGAAACTATGAAAGCAAATTGAACCAAAGTATACATGAATGATGTATAGATTTCTCCAGTGATCTGACAATAAACAAGTAAATATTGTCAACAGTACTGGGCATGATTTAAGACTGAAATCATGGTAAAAGCATAATTTGGTCATTTATAACATAGCATTTGTTGGGTAATTATTTTAATGTTCTTAAAATACCAATGAACTCAATTGAGCTGAAATAGGTTTATTATTTATTTAACCTTTTTTAAATTTGTATTTCCAGTATACAAGTAAAGTGGGATAGAGCTGGATCACTGATCTATTGAATAAAATAATGATAACAATAATACAAACAAAATGTTAATTAATTCGGAGAGTTCCGAAATATGCGTCACGTAAATTTTAATTGACATTAAAAAGTTTACACACAGTGCTAAAAGTATTGAACAACCGATCAATCATAATCAATGATAAATGTGCGCATACAATGATAGCTTCTGGAACATGAAGATCTCTTGTATACTTTTTAAAAAATCTTTCCTGGAAAAACTCTTATCTCGAAAGTCCCGTATTAGAGACTCGTGATCAAGTCCTGCAAGCTCATTTTACTAGTCAATGGTATATATATCTGCATTCAAACACGCGAGAACTATTATTTAAAGAGTCCCTTTTGAAAGATAAGATGTACTGTTTTATAAAACAACGGCAGTAGAATACCGAAGGAACAAGGGAAGTGATGATCACAAAAAACAAAGTCCAAAGACATGGCGAAAACGGCAATTATTGTATATTTTAGCCAGTTGTTAGCTAAGTCGTTGCGATAACACTGAAAATAATCTAGAAAAAAATCAGTAACCCGGCAATGTAAAGTACATAATATATAAGGGTAAATCATTTTCATTATAAATTATTCTGGGAATAATGTACAGTACATCGGAAAATAACATTAAGATGCAAAAGCCTGTCTAGAAATAATAATAGTAAAAAATAACAATAATCTATAAATAAATTAATAAAAAAAATAATATAAAAAAGTAAACAAAAATGAAAAAATAATGAATAAATAAAAATCAACAATTCTCGATTTTTGTTCAACAAAACGTTTTACTGAAATGAATAATACACGTAAAATAAACGATTAGTTGTCATATATATATATATATATAATGAACATAAGTTAAGACGATATTACATTTTTCATTTCGATAATAAAAATTTCTCTTTTTAATAAATAATCATTGATAGTACAACTCTTGCGATCTCTGTGATCCTTGATCGCAAGGATTGTGATCCTCGATCGCAACGGCTGTGATCCTTGATCGCAACGCCTGTGATCCTTTAATTGTATCTCCTGTGATCATTGATCACATTTATTGCGATCAATGATCACAATCCCTGCAATCAATGATCACAACACATGCGATTAAGGATCATAACACCCGCGATCAATGATCGGAAACCTTGTGATCATGCGGTCATTGATCGCATTCCTGGATTGCGATCAATGATCATAACTTTTTTCTGTGATCCTTTTGTGATCAGCTTAGTGGTCCTATTGCAGTCAAATTGCCAGGTTGGATATTCCTGGTACTGTACACAAAAAAACCTTACTTTGCAACATACATCAGATACAAAATGAAAAAGGTACAAAAACGGGGAAAAAATAATAATTGCAGAAAACGTCAAGACCGTCAAACAATACAAAAAAACCTACATGTAGCCTATTTTTCATTTAAAAGGGCATACATTGGATACGACAGAAAACTAGGTTTTGCACTTTTCTATATAAATATACTACTCAGTAAAAGAAACGATACACGGATTTTATCAAATATCTATAAACACTATGGCATTAACCAATAATTCTTACATAGAATGTTAACTTGGAACGTAAGAAGTAACATTTTACGCAAAAAATGTGACTTGGAATTAAAAAGCCATATATGGTCAAGAATTTCTGTTTCTTTAAATAAGTGAATATGTCGAGATTTTGCATCCACTAAATCATCAAACTCTTAAACCAACTGACTGCAAAATCTATTTTTATGATGAACATGTATTCCTTTGACCCCATTTTCCGTATTGAATTAACATTTGCGGAAATGTAAACCGCGTTTGTGTGGTTTTGACTTTTCGCGTTCTCATGGGACCTACTGATACGTGGTTAATCATTTGGAGGGTATGCTTGTTTTGGATGTCCATTAGTTTTTAGGTTGCTGTTATTTTCAAGTTGTTATCATTGTGAAGTGTTATGATTTTTGACATCAGACAATTCAAATGATTCAATAAATTAATGGCGAATTTTTTTTTTTTAATATGAATAATTAATATTCAAATTAAAGTAACGGTCACCTCTCTAGTAGCTATTTTTTTAGCTTGACTTTAAATTAAAAACTATCATATACAACACTCACAAATACTCTACTCTTGTGTTGGAGGTTTCTTCAAACGTTGGAAGTTCTTTCAATGACCTTGCTGTGCAATTTATAAAATTTGTGAAATATGCGCATTCTTGAGGCGAAGTACACTCACAGAATATCGGTATGAAAAATATGTAGAAAAGATATTTAAACATTGTCCATAGTAACGGTCAGTCACAGTTGAATCTTCAGTTTTGTGCCTGTAAAATAAGTACAGTCTCTTAAACGCTTTTGGTCGAAACCCGTTGTGAAACAGCGATATATTCAAGAGTGTTCTAATATTCTTCATACGTTAACATGCGATTGGAAATACAAATTAAGATTCCGATGAATATTTAAGCTTTCAGTTTTCAATGTTCATAACTCTAAGTCCACATGAAAATATATGATACGAAAATATCGTCATGTAAAGTAGAAAAGGAATGCTTGTAAGGTACAGGTATGAACGTAGAAGCAATTCCTTTACACATAGGAAAGGCCAATGACTTTAAGTGTACAGCAAACTATTATGTTAACCAAATTTTAAATTAGTTTAAGCTATTGCAAAAAGGTGTGTGTGTGTGTGTGAGTGTGTTAAATGTTCAAAAAGTATATATAATTATTTCTTTGAACACTATTTTGTTATTGTTTTTCGAGTCTTCCTATATGCTTTCCAATCCACACTACAATACAGTCTTCAGAAAAAAGCAAAGTGATTAATCTCTCCATACTTGTTCGGTGATTTTTTCCGGCATATCTGTTTAGAAGTTTTGAAAAATTTTCACTGTCTTTAAAGAAATTTCCTGTTTGGAAAAAAAAACATTTTATATTTCTTTTAGTAAGTAGTTTGTCATAAGCATGTTTCTGTGTGAGTAACTTGTGTATATATATATATATAGTTTTTTTTTTAATTCTCGAAGTGTGTTTGATGGGTAGAATAGTAATTATTTCCATAACGTAGTAGTGCTGCACTTCTTTTTTTCTTTATTCGTCCCATTAAAATCGAAATAATTCTTGGGAGCTTGAATATGTCGCTTAGGGTAAAATATTCCGCATTAATTACCATCCCTTGGTAAAATAAGTATATATCCAAGCAACCATGAATTTTTTCTTAAAATAATTCTCGTACAGAAGGGTGCAGATATAAACTCTGGGAGTACTCAAGAAGAACAGTCCTAAGTCAACTTGAAGTAAACTTGGAGCACTTATATAATCCTGACTGCTCCGACAAGTTATAGAGCCCTCACTGCTCTGATCAGTAATAGAGCCCTGATCGCTCTAACCGGTCATAGAATCCGGACTACTCTAACCTGTCATAAAGCCCTGACTGCTCCGAATAACTAAATACCGAAGTTACTGTGAATTTATTTTCTGCATATGCACATTTCGACAACAAATGTCTCATCAATGCAGATATTGTAAGGTTTCAAATAGAATCGGCTTACGGGTCAGCATCGAAGTACTGACCTCTGGGCCGGTGAATACCCTCGGGGACCAACAGTCCACCAGCAGAGGTATCGACCCAGTGGTAACAAATAACTAAATACCGAAGTTACTGTGAATTTATTTTCTGCATATGCGCATTTTGACAACAAATGTCTCATCAGTGCAGATAAAATCTAAACGTTTGGAAGACCATAAAATCAAAGATGTTCAAAACTGATAGAGAACAAATAACCAATATGATCTAAGTGTAAAGCCAAAATCAGCTAAGGACAGAGCTTTGCATGAGGGAGATAAAGTCATAGAGCCATGACCCTTTTACCTGTCATAGAATCCTGACTGTTCTCTCCGAGAAGACAAAATAAATTGATTAGGAAGGAAGTAAAGTATATTTTATTCAAAGCCGGTAAAGTAAAACAATACAAGAGCTAAAATTACTCTAAATTTAATAACACAAAACCAATAAAGGCTCTATAACAGGTCAGAACAGTCAGGATTCGATGACAGGTTGGAGTGGTCAGGGGGTCTATGACAGAATAGCTAACTGACCAGAACAGGTCAAAGCATTCAGGGCTCTACGACAATTAGGCCAGTGCAGTTAGGACTATAGAACAGTTTTACATAAATTGAGAGTAGTTTTTATGACTGCTCTATGACTGGTCCAAGTTAACTAGCAAACGGTCCTTAGTTAAATTAGAGGAGCTTTTATGACTGGTGCAATTTACCTTGGTTTTGTCTTCAAATAACTAAATACCGAAGTTACTGCACAACCTACGGTATTGTGCACTTGAAGTATAAATTATCAATAGTTTAGTGTTAATTGATGCTAAAATGTATCATTGATCATGCAATGCAATTATGAATTGTTCATTGTATTTAAAATATAATCGCTCAAGGATGAAATAAGTTAAAAAGAACAACAACGGCAAAGTGTGAATTTTTAAACCAGATGCTCACATGAGCCTGAATCGCTCACCCACTACTGATCCAATAAATTCTTCTCACATGGTCAAATAATCATTCTGAGACAACGGCAGTAGAATACCGAATTAACAAAGGAGTGAAATTTACAAAAATCGAAGTCCAAAGACACAGCCAAAACGAGAACACAGAAAACAATGACGTTAGACACAAAAAAGCAATGACGTTAGACAGATACAAAGCACAGAAACAGAATTTACAACATTCAAAACAAAAGCACTCACAGTATGAACTCCAGTGAAACTGAGAGTGACATCAGGTGCCCCGGAAGGGTAAGCATGTCCTGCTCTGTTAACAGTACCCGTCACACTGGGAGTGATTCAATCTGTGAAAATGTCAAAGGTCGGTAGTCAAATCCGGCAAGACGTGAATCTAGCTGAAAATGTCCACTTTCATTTGGGATACTGACACGTCATATCTTTCAATGATGTTATGGTGACGGCCATAGAATTTCTTGAGGGATGAAATTAACATAGGTTGAACAAATCCCTGACTAAGCAGCTTTTGGGACAGTGTTTTGCTCTGTTCAAAAAATCACTGTACAAACTACACGCTCGACAGTAACGAATCAACTGTGAAATGTACACGCCATAGGCTGGAGAGGTAGGTATATTGCTGCTAAGAAAGGGAAAGTTCACAGTTGGGAAATTAAAATCATCACACTTGTCATATAGCTTAGATTTCAAGCGTCCATCTTTGTCAATATACAATAAAATATCTAGGTACGAAGCTGAAGTAGGTGTTTCAGTTGTTTTTTTTAATTTCAAGCTCATTTGGATAGATCTGATGCAAATACTCCTTAAATTTAGGATTATTAAGAGAAAGTACATCGTCTAAGTAGCGGAAGCTGAAATTAAGGGACGGGGCTAAATGATTTTGTTTTCTTTGGAGAAACCCTTGTAAAACACATGGCCTCGTACGATTTAAGGAAAAGGTCAGCTAAAAGCGGCGCACAGTTAGTTCTGATGTGGCAAAAATTCAATTTATCATTGATATTTTTAGATCACTGTCATGGTGAACTCAATTTAATGTATGAAACGGTTTTCAAAAGGAAATAACATTTTTCCATTGGGTCCCTTGTAAAAATAGGATCTGCAATGGCGGCCATCCTAGAATTATGATCGGTACTTAATTCCTTCAGATGGACACTCCTATCCCTTATGTCTCGTCAGTGCATATCATTCAAAACACATTGGTGAGACCTCAAACCGCTTTCTTGAATTGTGTCTCAGAGGAAAAAAAACTTGCAGTTTTCAAACATTTTGAATCCAGTTTTATGAAAAAGAAGTGGCCATGTTGAAATAGCCAGCTTACATTTATCTACCCACGAACAAAAGTTTTTAACTATTTTTTTACATTCAATGAAACAATCATGTCGAAGTTATAGAGAGATCGGTGTAGAAAAAATTTCCATACTTCACTCCTTGTTTTTTTACGATTATTGTAACCTTAAAAAGAAATCGACATTTAATTTAATGCTTTATTTATTTAAAGAGGATGCCAACAACCAGGATGCTACTAGTGGCTTTTCTCAAACAACATATATATGCAAGACAAATCAACAGAACGTTTGCACATAAGGAAAAAAAAAGGATTTAAGCAATACAATTATATATAAACACACATGTTAGAACATTCATTTACTTTCACACACACACACACACACACACACAAATTATAAAAATGGATAACAGGAAACACCTACAATGGCTGAAAATTATAATTACATGCAAACAATTTGCAAGGGAAATGCAGACGAAAAACACGTATAAGACAAAAGACAAGCGTAGACAACGACAGGAACTCGGGACAGCCGAACTTGGTACCGGAACTAGCAAAAGCCAGCGGTAGGGTTAAACCGGTTTATGCGTGCCCAAACCTCCCTTTTATCAGTCCCGTTGTCCTATAGTATAAAAATATACGAATCAAACCCAATACATGTAGACTACTAACTCATGACCACAATCTTGAAAGGAGACACTCACACAGACACGAAGACACTCACACAGCATGTATACTAACAGTTAGAACCTTTCACTTGTAACTAAAAATTCTAAAACCAAATTGAACATTTTCAAATTTATCTCAGTTGAAAATTCATGATTTCCATTATTAAATCAACCAGGTAGTTACTAAATTTTGATAAAATAAATTAATATTTACACCAGGAAAAAGAATAGACTGTAAACCACGAAATAAAAATTTTTCGTAGGTCTTTATAATACGGACGTTTAAGTAAAAAATTGACCATGGTTTCTGGAATATCACCATCACAGCAATTGAATTTGCGGAGTGGTATTAAATTATATATGTAGAGATAGTCGTTTAAGCCAATCAAACTAAACGTAATCTTGTATGAAAAACACCACCCCTACCCGTACCCGTGGAATAATGTCGTTTAGGTGTTTTTATATCAATTTTTTTTTACAAATTTTCTTTGAAAGCATTATTTGAGTCAGAAGCGTTTATATCACGTTGTTTGTAGTTCCAGTCTCTTATAGGTTTGGGAAAAATGATGCAGAGTATGTGGCCATTCTCGACTGCGGGGTATTATATAATTAGGTCTTCTCATGTTATAAAGCCCAGTATTATGATAGATAAGAGGATATGATATTCTGTACATGAGAAGGGCATTTACCTTCTTTTATTTTGTAGAAAAAATATTAGTCTATCTCGATTCACAGTTGTTCCTGTAGTTAAGGAATAATTTAATGAACAGTAATTTCCGCTGTGCCACTATATAAACAAAAAATTGATGTAAATATTCCACATCTAAATTTGTTATTTAGATTCGGTTTATTATAACACCAGATTTTCGGTCTGTGTTTAAACTTTGACGAAAAAAAAAGAAAAAATACTTTTACAGAAAAATTTCAAAATTAAAGGAAGAAACTTGTCACTTTCCTTTTAACCATGCTTTCCGAATTGATAAAAACTTGTGAAATGTGTCATTATTCTTCAAAAATACAAACAAACACCATTTTTATTTATTGATTTATCATCATAAATTATTCATTGGCAAACCAACCTGTCTCGCAAAAAATTTAATCAAAACTCCTCAAGAATCATGCATGTGTATTCAGGTCTGCCACTGCTAAAAAATCAATAAAATTTTAAATGCAAAAATTATTGTAATGAAAAACTTTTGAAATTTATGTTTAGAAACATAAAAGTTTTCGAAATATGAAACATGAGGGTAGCACTACTATATCAAGGATATGATAAAATGCAAAATCATAGAAAGCAAATGGGGGTAAATACAAAATTACAGAACAGGGTCGTCAAGAGCCGAAGTCCATGAGACAAAAAGACAAAAGGCAACAAAGTTTTGTGCGAGCGATTGTTTGACACCCTTTCAATTTACAACAACTTGGTGTAGTCATTCTGCTGGAATCACTTTCCTTGCATCCCAACTTCCGAATCATACCGCTTTTTTTTCGATCGTCCTTGTATGTCTTCTTCAAAATAAAACATGTTTGCATTAATATAACTTGCACGCATAGACAAGACAGGACCAACTTCATAGTACAGCAGGCAAAATTCTTAATTTTGTTTCCTTTTAAGCTTTCATCTTGTAAGTTCCATAATTTACAAAGGTAAGTTTAATGTACTAAACTTTGGTATCAAATAAAAGCTAATTTAATATCGTAACAATAGATATAAAGTAAGTGAGAACCGAACCGTCAATCCAAAACGAATTATCCAAGGAGAATAGAAAAAAAAAAAAAAGAAACACATGAGTGCGACACAGAAAATAAAATGAAGACACACACACATAAACGCGAAGTTGAACAACACAGACATGGTAAATATTGAGCATTTTAACATGATAATTATCGGGAGATTGCATTCACTTAACTATGGGTTTGTGTTTAAAATGTGAAATAATTGACACGCCCCCGAAATCCATGGCAATATCTCACTTGTAATATTTTAATAAAAAAGATGTGCGGTGTGTTTCTTACATTTAACCACACCTTTTATCATTTAAGGATAAACTATAGTATAGCACTTGCGTATCATGAAAAGTGGCATATTGATGTTTATCATCAAAGTCCTGAAAATATTTTAATAATAGGTACTACCTATTATAAATTTGATGACCGGAAATGTTTAATATACTGAAGTTTGCTACAAAACCTGGATAATTAAAATTATATTTATATTCTTTTTCTTTTTCAGTTTAACATTTTGGACGATATCAGCGATATAATGACTCATTTAACTTGACTAATTCTACAATATCAAATATCCCACTTTTCATGGATTCCACTATCAATATTTTTTTTCACTCCACGAACGACCAACCTGAAAGGATTTATTGCGATATTTTGTAATTAGGATAAAACATCGTCCAAAGTAGTTTTTATGTAACTTTGAACTTGAAATTACTCTTTTGCAAGCTTTTTTCATTAAAAGCCATTTGTTGTTTTTGGTACAATTTAGAGATTATTTATTGAATAGTACTGATTAATTCTATAAATATCCCGATGAAAACGAAAATATGCTCTCAGAACCAATTTCAATAATCATTGTTTCATATCTGAGACATAAAAAAGTGGTTATTTTATTTACATGAATGAGTGGCAATTACATTTATTAAGTCTGCAGTATGTCGCAAACGTCAAAAACATATTTCACTTAAAGCCCAGGAATGCTATTATATCTTTACATATTTCAAAACTATAAATAAATTCTATAAGAACTCTCCATCTCAACAACAAGTCCCTAGAAATTTTAGAAAACTAAAATTTTCGATTCTGTACACATTTCCGGATAGAATGGCCAAATTGACAGTTCGGTTCTGTATAAATGGACTTTTATTATGGCCATTTACTGTTATCCTGTTTTTGTAATTTTAAATGTCAGATATAATGAAATCTAAAACAAAATTCAAACTAAACTTTATTTCATAGTAGTAGTCAGTAGTCAGTACTTCGGTGTTGACCCGAAAGCCGATTCCATTTGGAACATTACAATATCTAAATTTTTGTACATTTTGTTGAAAACTAAAGAGTATCTCCCTCATGCAAAGCTCTGTCCTTAGCTGATTCTGGCTTTACATTTAGATCATATTGGCTATTTGTTCTCTATCAGTTTTTACACATCTTTGAGTTTAATATGGTCTTCCAAACGTTTAGATTTTATCTGCACTGAAGAGACATAACTTGTCGAAATGCGCATATGCAGAAATTAAATTCACAGTAACTTCGGTATTTAGTTATTTCATAGAATTTAGAAAATTTCCGAAATTGTTTGGCTGGAGGGATGCTCTTTTGACATTTGTGAACATAAAAGAGGATCGAAGCGAAATATCTAAGACACAAAGTTTTGCTAAAATATCATATAACATTATTATATATGACGTACATATTCATATTTTACAATCCTAACATTGAAAAGTCGAACCTATAAAATATTGATACATTGTAACCCCAGAATTCCCATTTTTCAAAAAATTCGACGTAAAAAATATAAATCTTTAAACTTTAATTGCGACTTTTTCATTTTTGTGTCACAATTTAAAAGTTAGGTACGAAAAGTACAGCAAACTAACAAAGCTGTAAATCCAAAAGGAATTGAAATCCTGAAATAAAGGATATATTACAGTACATATTGGAATCCAGTAGGATCCAAAATCCTCCTAGTACAAATTGGAATTCTAATTTCTACTGGGACAAATTAGAATTCTGATTTGTACTGGCTTTAATCCAGTTTAAATTGGAATTCCTAAATTGAGATATCCTGATTTGTAGGATTCTGGATCCTACTAACTCAAATCAATAGAAACGGTGGTGGAGGAGTAAAACATTATTAGTCATATGTCCCTTCCACTGTTTTTGTGATCATTTAACTAAATTATTAATTTAGAAAGAATAAGATTTATACTGTCTTACTGTAGAAAAGATGTAGATGTTTGAACTCGTTTAACTTTTGAGCAGAGTTTAAACTTTTGATCACTAGTTTTCATTAGTTGACTTTAAATATGGAACAAAATATGGAGGTATTTTACAAAAAAAAATATTGGAATACGAATTTCTATCTAAAGATGGCATACTTAAAAACTACTTTTCTGATACAGATCTTATTGAGTTTTTGTTTCCCTTGTATAAATGCATTGGAAGATGGCAGTATAACAGCCACAGTTTAAAATTACACTGGTAAATGCAATACTATGCATTGCCCTTGTCGTAAATCGAAAATTTCCTGCTCTACTAATTGCAAATGTCACAGAGTTCCACCAGTTGTTACAACGAATGAATAGTTATATTATAATTATCTTATTTTCATTCTGTTGTTTCAGTATTTATAAATTAAAATGCTATGAAATATATACTTCTCAAAACAAAATAAAAAACTTTTTCCAGCTTTGGGTGTCAGTAATATCCAGAATCCTCCTAACAAAATATCCAGTATTATTCTGGATCATACTTTAAATTTAGTAGGATTCAGAATCCTACTAGTTTAAAACAGGATATCTCCATTTCTCCTAGGAGAAATTGGAATTCCACTTTATACTGGATTAAATCCAGTACAAATCAGAATTCAAATATGTCCTGGTAGAAATAGGAATTCCAATTTGTACTTAATTAAATCGAGTACAAATCAGAATTCTAATTTGTCCCAGTAGAAATTAGAATTCCAATTTGTACTTGGAGGATTCTGGATCCTACTGGATTCCAATTTGTTCTGTAACAGATACATAAAAAAACGAAAAGTTCCTAAACTTATAATCATTGTAAGATTATAAATGAAACTTTCATTTGATATCAGAGTTGTGTATATTTCAGCCATCTATAGAAAATTGAGGAACTTAAAACTTGTAAATTCATTGAAAACGAAAATAACGTTATTTGAAGTGGTGTACTATAAAAATGATCCCATTCTGTCTTTGTTCAGAATATTATTATAATTATTGTCTAAAACATCTTTTGACAACGTGTTCACTGATAGAATCAGCACTTTTGACCTCAGCTAAATAGAGTGAGAACCGAACTGTCAGTCCATTACGAACAATCCATTATTTTGAATCCAAATGATATGAAAATTAAAAATATATGCAATACATTTAATAAGCTTACATTAAACATGAAAGTGTTTACTCATTGAAGCCTTAACCGTTTTTTGCTCACCTGACCCAAAGGGTCAGTGTGAGCTATTGCAATCACTTGGAGTCCGTCGTCCGTCCGTTAGCTTTTCACATTTTCATCTTCTCCTCTGAAACCACTGAAGCAAATTAAAACAAACTTTACAGGAATGATGTACGGAAGGTCCTCATAAAAGGTCCTCAACAAAGTTTGCTCATTTCGTTCCGATCAGATAAAAAAACATGACCGCCAGCACGGAACCTGCGTTAAACATAGGACCCTATGGGAAAAATCACAAACCTTCTGAAACTGCTGACGAAAATTCAACCAAACTTTTTGCACTAAAGGTCCTGTACAAAGATAGCTCTTTTTCTATCGATTCGACAAAAAAACGTTGCCGCCAGCACGGAACATAGTTTAACATTTGCCCTATGGGAAATTCACATTTTCTCCTCTGAAACCACTGAAACCAATTCAACCAAACTCTACAGGAATGATGTACACAAGGTTGCTCATTTAGATCAGATCTGATAAAAAAAAATTGGCCTCAGGTGAGGAACTTAGTTTTAACACAGGCCCCTATGGGAAAAATCACTTTTCATTAACTCCTCTGAAATTGCTGAAGCAAATTCAAGCAAACTTTACAGGAATGATGTACTTAAGGTCCTTTGCAAAGGATTGCTCATTTTATTGTGATTCGACAAAAAACATGGCCGCCAGCAGGGAACAAAGTTTAACATTGGCCCGATGGGAAAATCACATTTCATCTCCTCTAAATGCACTGAAGCAAATTCAATCAATCTTTACAGGAATGATGTATGGAAGGTCTTTCACAAATATTGTTCATTTTGTTCAGATCCAATAAAAACATGACCGCCAGCGCTGATCCTAGTTTTGACATTGGGCCCTTTGGAAAAAATATCATTTTCAACATCTGCTTTGAAATTATTGAAGCAAATCCAACCAAACTTTACAGAAATGATGTATGGAAGGTCTATTACAAAGACTGCTTATTTTGTTGGGATCTGACAAAAAATGGCTCCCAACATGGAACTTGGTTTTACATGGTACCCTAATATGAAAATATCTTTGAAGCAAATTCAGTACTCCATATCCTTTCAGTGTTAATCAACAGGCTGCGTTTTTTCTAATGTCATATCATATCCAGTTGACAAGACCAAAGTTTCGGAATACTTTCATAATTAATGAAAGGAAGATAGCAGTAAACACTTACAATAGCCGAACATTACAATCACATGTCACAATCAATCAGGGAACTGAACAAAAAAAACAATAAAATGACAAAAGACGAACATGGATAACGATAGGAACTCGGGATAGCCGGACTTGGTACCGGCACTGGCAACAGCCAGCGGTAGGGTTAAACCGGTTTATGGGTACCCAGACCTCCCCTATTCTGTTTCCCTATAGTATAATAAACATACAAATAAAACTCAATACAGATAGACCACTAACTCTAAGACCATAATCTTGAAAAGGAAAGAATAGACAAAACGTAATTAAGAAAGATGGGTAGAGGTGCTTGAATCTAAACTGCCTGCTAGCTCAAGGAGCCCAGTCTGCTGATAAAACACTGTCGAACTACGGAATAATAATCAAATTCAAAACTTCCCGAAGGGTTTGGTAAAGAATCATCATAGATTTCAGTAGACATCGGCAGTATCAGTGAGAGGCTAGTATAATTGTAAAATCTTCAGGTCATTGGATCCCAAAGTCAATTTAACGGAATCATGAAAAATATCCGGTCAATATCCCCTATTACGTAAGAATGTAAGTTACGTGCCAGTTTTTCTGGATTTTTGTATCATTTTTGATATTTTTTTTACAACATTTCCGTAAAAACGAGGGTGAAAAATGCCATTAGTAATAAGCTGTTTCCGAGTCGCATGATACTTAGATACCAAATGTTCATATATGAGACATAAGTTGTTGAAATGCGCATATGCAGAATTTAAATTCACAGTAACTTCGGTATCTAGTTATTTGTTACCACTGGGTCGATGCCACTGCTGGTGGAATGTTAGTCCCCGAGGGTATTCACCAGCCCAGTAGTCAGAACTTCGGTGCTGACCCGAAAGCCGATTCTATTTGGAACCTTACAATATCTAAAATTTTGTAAATTTTGTTGAAAACTAAGGAGTATCTCCCTCATGCAAAGCTCTGTCCTTAGCTGATGTTGGCTTTACATTTAAATCATTTTGGTTATTTGTTCTGTATCAGATTTTAAACATCTTTGAGTTTACGGTCTTCCAAACGTTTAGATTTTATCTGCACTGAAGAGACATAAGTTGTCGAAAAGCGCATATGCAGAATTTAAATTCACAGTAACTTCGGTATTTAGTTATCTTCTATAAAACTTCTTAAATGCGTTTATCAATCTATGAAATCTGTAACCTTGTTGTAATAGTTTGGATGTGATAGTCAGGTTACGTTCATTTAAGTCGTCAAGAGTAGATCAGACGCGTGCGAATCGTACCAGTTGAGATATATACACCCCGTATGATGGTGCTGCAGGAACGTCGCCATCAAGAAAAGGGAAATTAGTAATAGTGAAATCAAAATCATCCCTTTTATCATAAATTTTAGTTTTAATTTTTCCAGAGTCAACGACGATAGTTAGATCGAGAAATGGGCAGTATTTAGAATCATTGTTTGCTTGATTAAGTTTCAGTTCTTGTTGGTAAATGAGGTCGACATAGTCTAAAAACTGGGGATTATCAATATTAAGGATATCGTCGATATACCTGCTGTTATCGTTGAAAATTGAAATAAGTTGATCACTGTTTTGTATGGTTCCATCCTGTAGTTTTTTTCATAAAGTCCCGTTCGTAACAGAACAGGAAAAGATCTGCAATGAGAGGTGCACAGTTTGTACCCATGGGAATTCCAATGACCTGTTGATAGACGATGTTGTCGAAACAGACAAAAATGTTGTCTAGCAAAAGATTCATTGCCTTAATCATGTCAACGCATGTCCAGGAACAATGATTTTTGTAAGTGATATTAGAGATGAATCCTTTCTTTTTATTACAACAAATGAATTGTAGACCAGAAAATTTGAAAGACCATTTAATAAATTGTCCCAATTTCGATTTAATCAATTTATGTGGAAGGGTTGTATAAAGTGTTGAAAAAATCATAACTGTCAAAAGACGAAACCGGTCTTTGTATTGATTTTAGTTTATTTATAACTTCAATGGAATTTTTTACACTCCAAAAGTAATTTACACCAGAGTTTTGATCAGTTTTTTCACATTATTTGATAACTAACTCTTTAATACAGGTAAATGTACTTGTTAAACGGATGGATAAATTAGTGGTAGAACAGTTGCTTGATGCCTAAATAAAACGATGTTTGTAGGGATTTTTGTGAAGCTTAGGAACCCAGTACATAGTAGGCAAGGTGTTATCTTTAGGTGGATCTTGGAGCATATCTGAATCGCTGTAGTGCTGTTTGGTTAAGGTTTTCTCCTCAAAATTAGTACGTTCGAAAGTGCCAGACTTTGCCAAATCATTTTGTTGGACATCAATATAATATTTCTTTCAAATAATTGAAACGTTGTTGGACGCTTTATCGATTGGTACAAATACATATTTATTGCTAATCTCATATTGAGTGCGTGTTTGTCTGCACTGTCTCGTTTCCACCATTTTAAACAATAGTTGTCAACTGCGTCTTTAATAATATCAAAACATGCTTTCCAGTTTATTTTCGAAGGTGGGCGATATTTAGGCCCCTTTCTAAAGAATTTTCTAACTTCTTTATCATCGATGATGTTTAAGTTCCCTGTCATGGGTCATAGCGATATGGTGACGTTGAACAGTCTCAGCTGCTGGGGTAGTTCTTCTCGAAATTAGCATCACAGGTTATAGAAGAGTAATTGAAAAAAATACTTCTAGTATTACAAAAACAGGAAAACAGCAAACACCTACAATGGCCAGGAACTACAATCACATGCCACAATTTACAAGCAAACTGCACCAGAAAAACAATAATGAAAACAAGAGACAAACATATATAACGATAGGAACTCGGGATAGCCGGACTTGGTACCGGCACCAGCAAAAGCCAGTGGTAGGGTTAAACCGGTTTATGGGTCCCCAAACCTCCCCTTTCTCTATCCCGTTTCCCTATAGTATCATAAACACGCGAATAAAACCCAATACAAGTAGACTACTAACTCAATGACCACTATCTTGGAACAGAAAAAGCATAAGACAAAACGTAATTTTGAAAGAAGGATCAAAGAGTGCTCGCCGCTAAACTGCCGGCTAGCTCAAGGAATCTAGTCTGCTGGTAAAACACTGTCGCACTACGGAAGAAAAATCAAACTCAAAACTTCCCGAAGGGTTTGGTAAAGAGTCTTCATGTATTTCAGCAGACATCGGCAGTATCAGTGAAAGGCCAGTATATATGTAAAGTCTTCGGGTCACTGGAATCCAAAGCCAATTTAACGGATTTGTTCAGAATATCTCGTCGATATCCACTATTACGTAAAGAATGTAAGTTACGTCCCAGTGTTTCTGGATTATTAATCAGTTTTTGACATTTTTTAACAACATTTCCATAAAATCGAGGATGAGAAATGCCCTTTGTTATTAGCTGTTTCCGAGTCACGTCATATCTAGATATCAAATGTTCATATCTTCTGTAAAACTTCTTAAAAGTATTTAATAATTTATGAAATCTGTAACCTTGTTGTAAAAGTTTGGATGTGAGAGTAAGGTTACGCTCATTCAAGGGTGAAACAAATGCGAGCGAATCGTACAAATTGGGATATATACACCCCGTAGGATGGAGCTAGGGGAACGTCGCCGTCAAGAAAGGGGAAATTAGTAATTGTAAAATCAAAATCATCCCTTTTATCATAAACTTTTTTAGTAGGCTTTTTGTAAGAAAAGGAAATGACAGGCATGTCCTGGTTGTCAAAATAAACGGGAACAAGTTTTTGAATATCTGGGTCCCAAAAAATGCCTGCGATGTCTATTAAATCAATTCCTTTATTTATATATTTGATTTTCAAAAATTGTTTGACATGTTCATTGCGTTTGTTAATTTTCGGATAAAGCCGATGATAGCAGAAAACATCAATAATTTTCGAACATTCATAAGTATTATGTCATGCTTCTTGAGATGAAGTATGACTTATTTCAATAAATTAAAAATAAAACATTATTCGACATATCTTTTACTTTTGAATTTCTAAGAGCACAACATTTCTTTAGAACAATATGTAAATCACATGTGTTCACTCTCTCTATAACTATTATCTAAATATATGCGAATTCAAAATTCTAAGGTTTGAACCCCCTCCGTCGTAGTTTTGCCCTTGGCTATATATTTGATATTACTGATCAATTGGATTTCTTTGGTTTTATGCATTACAAGCATTTTTTGAAATCGTGGATTTCCTATTTTTGGTGTCTAGTGCTGCTGATAAGGAATTTGCGAAATAGCCATACAGCTCATCAAAATTGATTGCAGTTGAAACTAACATATTTGTAATGGTCTCATGTTCATTTACTCTATATCCTTTCGTCAAATGCGAAAAAGTAAAATACAAATAATGTCCATTAAGACAAATTATTTTTGAAAAATGGTCAATTGAAGCATGTTGACCTAAAAAAGCAAGATATGGCTTTATACGAAAATGAGATTTATGCACAAGAGAAAATAATTTGATGTTGAAATTTGTATTTAAGATAACATTACATTACAGTAATTTCAAACACACGTGAAATTAAACAGTTTGAAAACAAAATATGCAAAAAGGTACATTAAAGAAGCTGTGATTAGTTGCTAACATTTTTACAATACCTCGATGATTAATGATAAGAATTATGATAAATTTATAAAAAAAAAGAATTAAAAAAAAAACAGCTCTAGCCTTATTATATATTTCGCATAATTTTAACTTACCGTAATGTTGATCAAATAAATCAAATCTGGTAGACACTCTCCTTGCTGTGATGTATTGATGAAAATATTAAATTTCTACGCAGACTTGTTTTAATTTATTATTTAGAAACTCCAGACAAATAACTACTGTTACTGTTAATTGTTAATGGTGATTTCCGTTTTCACGGTTTTTTTTTGGCATAAGGAAATTTGTGTGTGTTTTTTGTGAACATAAAATAATATTATTGTATACTTCTTTCTTGTATCATTCTTAGGTCTGAATATTTTGCTCAGAATACAAATTAACCATAATACTGGAGTAGTCGGTGTGTGTTTTGTTATGGCCTTATAGTAAATGTTATCATGTTACTAGGTTGGCATGACAATTTTTCTCCATAAATTCACAATCAATAAAGAGTCTGAATATTTTAAATTAAGATTTGTTTAATTTAAAAAATATATTATTATAAACCAATAATACAATGTGATAGAGTTGATGTTTGATATTTCATTAATATGTGTTTAGTTCATCTAAGGGTTATCAGAATTAATCAGCTAATTAGTGCTTTTGATGAGTTCATCAAATCTGTTGTTTTCTTTAATTATTTTTATTTTCAACTTACTCTTAACTTTATATATTTTTCATATTATTGGTCAGTCATTCATGTATTATAAACACTCGCTTCATTGGTTCATGTAATTTTGACACTAAGTTTAAATATTTTCAACCACAGCTGCTCTTTCCACCGCTACAACGATGTCGTAAACAGGGAAATGGTGTATTTCTATGATCTGCCTAATTTTGTTGTTTCTTTAGAAGGTCATTGTAGTATGACCACAGGGGTTTCTGGAAACTCACGTTATCACACACTGTGATCACAGCATGTTGTTTGACAGATTTTGGTCTATTGCCAAAGCAGTTGATTTGCTCATGTAAAACATTCCATTACTACAGTGTTTAAATAACTACTTCTTCCTAGTTTGATTTTCCAGTGACAAAAAGGATTATATAATCAGTGAATTATATCTCATAATTTTTATATCCAGAATTTCTAAAATACTTTTGTGAATCCCAATTCTGCTCTAGATAGCAAATATTGGTTCTGAAAAAAATATAAGTACGCATAATTTTCAATTATTTCTCAGAAAGTGGCATTGGTAATTGAAATAAAACATCTAATGTATTTCAAAGTACAACTAGAGAAATAACAAAATTATTGTTGGACAATTCAAAGGACAATCATTGTTTAGATTAGTTAACAATAGCAAGTCTTCAAAATCTTTTTTACAATATATATAGCTCTGTTCCTATTGGAATTGAACAACTTTGTTACAACTACAGCTTAATGAAATTGCTAAATGGTTACACAATAGGAAAAAGTAGACCGTTAAGATCATAGACAAGGGACAATAATTTCATAAAGAACATACTTTTTTAGTGACTATATTAATCATATATATATACTACTCAAAAAAACGATTCACAGATTTAATCAAGAATGATATTTTACTTTCTAGCAGAAAACCATAACTCGTAGACAAAATGTATTTTTGCACGTAAGAATAAACAGAATACCCAAAAATGTGTCTACAATTTCTGAAATATCTCCGGTTACGGTGAAGGTCATTATCCGGAATTTCTAGTTGCAGACGTAAATAGGAAGTATATCTACATTTCCTTTTACCAAACCCTCACATTTTCGAGCCGACTGACTTCAAACCACTGATGCTATGTCGACCATGAATTCCTTAGGCCTTTTTTCCCTTTTCAACTACCGTTCTTCGAAGTGTGAAATGCGCGAAATGCGATCATGACGTTGCGACGTCTCACGGGACCTGCTGCCAAGTTATTTATCATTTGATTGCCATTTTTGCTTTAGATAAAACAATTGACTTAAGTTTATTCTTCTTTTCATGTAACAATGAAGTACGACGGGAAAAAATCAAGATCGACGATCTGCCTGCGTTAAGTGATTGCCATCGTTGATTTTGGATTGAACGGGGCATCGCAATGAGACATTGTTTTCCACTTTTCAAGATGGCAAATTGTTAACCTGATGAAGTGTCCCAATTATTGACATTAAACAAATTACATCAGGTAACGGCGAACTCGATCATTTGGTGAAAAACTTCTGTTCTGGATTTTCATCGTATCCGTTTCGGAATTTATTTTAAAATGGATAAAACATATGCGTTTTGGCTTTGAATGCATTTATACTCTATAATAAAAACTTTAAATCGCAAAATACATTTATATTTACAAAATTACTTGTGTATCGTTTCTTTTGTTCAGTAGTATAGTTCCTATTTTCTTCAACAGACGAAAGTAAAACCTCCCCCAGGCCATTACAGATTGATATACAATAGTATTGTTAGTCAATTCAAAAGAACCATCATTGTTTAGGATTAGTTAATAATAGCATGTCTCCAAAAACTTTGTACAATGTTCTGGTATTGGTATTGGTGAGTTTTATCACATCAATAGAGTAATGAAATTGCTAGATTGGTTGCACAATATGAATAGGTGGACCGTCAAGGTCATAGACAAGGGACAATTATTGTGACTGAAACAAGTAATGAGTTTACTTATTCCACTGTTAGGTTGAGTAATTGTATTACTAAATTGAGCATTTTTATACACAATATTAGTAAATTATCTACTTTTTCCGGGTACTGAATCAAGCAAGACCATTAGTTATTACGATTGAAACAAGTAAATTCAATGATTACTAGAATAAAATCATATTTCTACTAAAACAAGTAATAGATTTACTAAATTATGTAATTGGAATAAGTAATTTTATTACTCTTATGTGAGTAATTTGATTACTCAATTTTGTAATGTGTAATGTGTAATTAGTGATTGAAAGCTAAATTCCTAAAATAAGTGAATATGAACGTTGAAAATGCATGCATTGATTTCTTACCCGTAGTGACTGTCTAAGGGCCTAAATGAGTTGAATATTATTGTATTCTGTTCATAAACTAAACAGTGCTAACAAATATTAAGATATAGCACATAAATAGTTTTTAGAAGAAATACAAAAATCCATTTTCTTTCAGTTTGTCTCAAAATTCTCCGAATCTCTTTATGATTTTAAACCAAGCAGGCGGTCTATCCATAAGTTTTAAAGTGAATAGAAATTTTGAAAAGGAAGATAATTTATTGGCATTTCAAATTCCAATTTTAACCAGAAAAGACCACTGTCGAACTACCTCTTTAGCACCAGTTTCAAATAAATAAACAGTTAAAGTGTGTTTTATCAATCATTCTAAAATGACGTCCTTCTGCAATTCTTTGTAAAACGAGCATATACTCTAGATAACGTCATAGACAGACCACAGCAATATCAAAATTGTCATAGAGAGTATCGTGACAGTTTTAACTTGCCATAAACCAAAATTATCATATTTTACCGAATTGAGGACAGTTTCGTGTATCAACACTAAGACAATTTCATCTCTCTATGGCCATTTTAGTGCCAACGAAATAACTCATGGGGGCGTGAATATATACTGATTTTACCCTTGGTTGGCCCTTTATGCCTATATTTTTGCTTCAATAACATTCGGTTTGAAAACCTGTGGTAAAGTCAGTTTATACACACAATGCCGATATTTTTTCTTATATCAAGTAATTAATATTGAACAGTTAATATTCAGAAAGATTGTTTTAATCAATTTAATTACGCATTGACAAAATAAGTTATTCAAATAATATAAGTAATAGCGTAGTAAAACACTTATAAAATGAGTAAAAACCAATCATGTCTAAATAATCACTAGTAATTAATTACTCAGTAATTTACTTAAAATGAGTATCAAACTATTACTACATGTAAGTAAAAGATTTTTTCGGGTGTTAGAAGGTTTTGTCTTAGCTTCTCTCTACAAACCTTTTCATTGATTCATTGAGAGGACTTTGGCTATTTGCTTCAAATCTAACCCTTTGTCAAACGTACAAACTATTTCCAGATGCGTTTCAGTCTGTAAAATAATGAACAGGTAGCAAATTTTGTAAATATTGCATACTTTGAAAATTGAATCAAGGTCTTATCAATCTTGTCCTCAATTATCACTCCTCCGCTCCAGATTGTAAATGAAAGCAGTAATAAGATAATTATACGCAAAAACAAACAAGTACTCTAAGGTTGTATTCTCCTTTACCCCTAAATAGGCTAATTTCTAAAAATAACAATGGTCAATTTGGATAAAGATTTTTTTCGAAAGCTACAACTCGCAGGTACATAATTTTTCACACAATTTGAGGTCATTATATTATATAAATCAATTCAAAATTTCCAATCATAAATAAAGATTTAAGAATGTACTCTGGTGAGGAAATTTAAGGATGTACCGTGTATCTGAACTTTTGCAATGTTCTTACCCAATAAATATAATATATAAAAAAATTCGAAGGTTGCTGTGCAAATTATTTTGCTACAGATATTTGAGAATGACCATTTTTAAGCACTTTTGCTCGTTTTTAGGTATTTTAGCCAATTTTCTACTATTTCCCAGTTTAATTTTCCAATGACCAGAAGGATTATATAATCAGTGAATAAAATCGTATTTTTTCTATATTCAGAATTTCTAAAATATTTTTGTAAAACACAATTCAGCTCCAGATTGCAAATATTATTTGTTTTTTTTTTAATTATGGTTCTGATAAAATATAAGTACGCATAATTTTCAATTATTTCTCAGATAGTGGCATTGGTAATTGAAAATAAAGCATCTACTGTATTTCAAAGTAAAACTAGAGTAATAACAAAATTACCAAACCAAAGTGTCGACAACTGAAATCCAAAAGATAAAAAGGTAAAGCCGTTGATAACCCCCGGAGAATTATCAACCGAAATGGTCCTGACTTTGTATAAGCATTTCAAAACTAATGGTAGGTTAAACCGGTTTTATGGCGCACCAAATTCACCCTCTCATTGCGGTAGTGTCCGATACCAACTCAACAGCAATTGCTTTTTGAATATATATGACAGTATGATGAAATGTTCATCGCAGTACTAAGCAGAAAATGAATTGTGAATTAGAGTTCGACCGGAACTTCAAAGGAATCCTTTGGAGCCCAAATCGTAAATGACATGCCGCTTTATTGGGGCAAATATCTCTTATAGTCCAAATGCATTCAGGCTGTGCTATGCACTTTCAAGCAATAACTTGATTAGAAAGTTTCTCTCCAAACCCTTTCATTGATTGAGAGAACTTTGGCTATTTACTTCAAATCTAACCTTTTGTCAAACGTACAAACTATTTCCAGATGCGTATCAGTCTGTAAAAAAAAAAAATAAACAGGTAGCCAATTCCGTTAATATTGCATACTTTAAAATTGAATTAAGATCTTATGAATCTTGTCTTCAATTATCACTCCTCTGCTCCAGATTGTAAATGAAAGCAGAAATAAGATAATAATACGCAAAAACAAACAAATACTTTAAGGTTGTATTCTCCTTTACCCCTAAATAGGCTAAATTCTGACAATTACAATTGTCAATTTTGATAAAGATTTTTTTTAAACTTTTTGAAAACTTCTGCTTGCTGGTACATATTTTTAACGCAATTTGAGAGGGCCATTATATTATATAAATCAATTCAAAATTTCCAATCATAAATAAAGATTTGGATGTACTCTGGTGAGGTGCTAAAATTTTAAAGTATATGGCTTTTTTCAAATCTTGATTTTTTGTTCTTGCCCAATTAATTTAATATATGAAGAAAAATTCGTAGGTTGCTGTGCAAATTATTTTTCTACAGATGTATGAAAGTGACCATTTTTAAGCACGTTTGCTCATTCTTAGGAATTTTAGCTTATTTTCTACTATTTTCATGGAAATAATGTACTTAGAGTATTTAACTTTTTCTCATACTTTCTGAAAAGCTGTCAATAGAAGGAACAAACGATCTCAACCCACAGAAATCGTATGTTCGTGTTGATATAAGAATGATTTTTCCATTTTTATGCTTTTAGGGGTAATTTTAGCATTTTCATATTTCCCTAAAAATGTAGATTTTCTCAATGGTATTGGTTTAAACTTCATTACTTTTGTCATTTTTTTTATTGCAAAAAACTATTATCATTTTTAAAATGCAAATATAAATCAAGTGCATATTGTTTTTCATAAAATGGCTTTTACTCAACCAACCCTATTTTGTGAAAATTTAACATGAAACAAAGAGACAACTAGGGCATACATCTTCAAATTGAGATTACTCTGAAAGTTCTTGATAGAAACGGATAACTATGTTTTACACAATTTAAAGATAAACATATATTTTGTTAATACCATGTTATTATACATAAAAATATAATTAATTGAAAACTTATTTCCAATCAAGATTTCAACGAGACTGAAACATGACCAGAATATATCCTTAATACTTGTTAATAAACGAGATATAGCCTAGTTTCCCGTTTTTGGTACCTCGCCGGAACCCTTTATATCGAAAATGTATCGCCGGTAGTTTTTTGAGCCTCACAGGTTTCATTTGAAATCTCATGCTTTTGTGTTTTTTGCAATAGGTCATTAAGTGAAGGAAGCAAATTGAGACGAGGAAGCCTGGCACAACAACGCCAACAATAATTTATACTATGTTTTGCATAAGTCTACTGTGACTTTTCCTTTCTGGAACTTGGCGTGGTGTTCTCGAAAGTATTGGTCGATTTGTCCTAAGTCATATCTTATGACCAAGTTTAGAATGGACTTAGGATCATTTTACGACATCCGTAACTTGTGTCGCGGAGCCATCTCAGACGCATTTTATGTTAGGACGTCCTAAACATATCTAACGTTTAAAATTTTCATTTTCTCGATTCATTTTTTACAAAATATCTTCCAAAGACAAAAACATTTTATTAAATTGTTTACCAATTTTGTCTACTAGCATGTATATAATGAAGGGTACGATTTGAAGTCTACATGTAAAATATTATCGAAAGGGCATTTTAATTTACAGTGTGTTTTGAAATGACACATCAAATAGTAATCGTTTCGTTGACACTGAGTTCAAAGTTTAAAAAGGTGCAAAGTTTCTTTACCGATACGTGTTTATTGATTTGTTCATATTGATTCATGTTCATCTTTAAGAAAAATATTGAACAAAAGGCGAAATATAAGGTTAGGATTGAGATAAGATGATCTTAAGACACCTAAAAAGGTGTCCTACAGTTAAGACGAAAAATGCATAATATCATAAGCTTGGGAGAGCTTCGAGAACACGACTTAGGACAAAGACGTGCCATAAGATGGTCTTATGACACGTCTTTTCCCTAAGATAGCTTGGAGAACACCACCCTGGATTTACCTTTCAAGTCCCTTCCCTCCACACACACACAAACACACAAATAAAAATCATTTAAGAGGCTGTCCATGAAGAAAACAGGCAGATCCTATATAATGACTGGTACATGGCAAAGTTAATCCAGCTGAATTCAATTCCAAAGCTGAACATATACAAATGTCTAAACAAAATACAATTTCCATATCTATCATGGATGGCTCAAAATATGATAATACTCTGATCTCGACAGCTTGTTTCTTTAATTTTTAAACATTGCACAATCTTATGCTTTTTCGAACAATACGCGTTCCATCAACATCTCCATCTTTTTACTTACCAATTACACTTTTATTGGAAACTTATCACTCATAAACTATGTATATAGCGCACTATATACAATAACATTGTTACCTTTCAGTTGAAATTATGTACATGAATGTAATATATCCTTATACTTTATTATAATCATTCAAAATCGACGGAAAATAAACCCTTGAAAAGTTTACTTTTTAGTAGAAAAATCTGTAGAAAAGATGGGAAAAATGAATGATTTGAATCGCTTGAGGTTATTTATCATGAAACAGATACATTTTCAGCGTCAACGGTAAACCTCCCTAAACCTGCAAAATCAAGTTTTCCTGCCTTTCAGTAGCATTGTAAAATTTTACAATGTAATGTTAGTCCCAGAAATGACTAACATATTAAGGAGTCTTCATGGCATGACGAGGTGGCCGAGTGGTTAAGGCGATGGACTGCTAATCCATTGGGGTCTCCCCGCGTGGGTTCGAATCCCATCCTCGTCGATCTATTTTTGCTGCAACTTCTGATATATTTCCTCCCATATGAAACTTGAAACAACTGCCCATGACGTTTACTGTGTCCAATTCGACTTCAAATACCGGATGCAAATGCATAAAGGACACAAAACTATAAAAAGAGAATACCCTGATCTCGACAGATTGTTTCTTAACTTTTCAAACATTGCACAATCTTATGCTTTTTCGAACAATACGCATAACATAACATCTCCATAATATCTTTTTATTTACTAATTACACTTTAATTTCAAACATAACATTATCACTCATATAATTACATTTCATGAATATTCATTTGAATTCCGTCAGTTTGATAGGTGAACATCGATCACGTGGCATATCAATGTGAAGTTGCAATTCCCATGAAACACATTTGACCACGTGTTCACATGGCGGATGAATTTGTAAAAATAGAATCCCAATGTACATGATGTACTTCCCAGTAAATTAAGTTGTTTTTTTATATTTCGGGTTTAAAATGTAATTATAAGAATTGAATGCATTATTTTGAAGTTTCATAGGGACTATGAAAGGGTTAACCGGGCGCACATTTTCAACATGAAGCGCTAGCGCGCTTCATTAAAAATGTGCTTCGGTCAACCCTTTCATATCCCAATGAAACTTCAAAATAATGCATTCAATTCTTAAAAACCTGCTATTTAGCGCACTCTACAGTATACATTGTCCGTTACCTTTTCGGTTGAAATTGTGTACATGAATGTAATATATCCTTATACTTTATTATAATCATTCAAAATCGACGGAAAATAAACCCTTGAAAAGTTGACTTTTTAGTAGAAAAATCTGTAGAAAAGATGGGAAAAATGAATGATTTGAATCGCTTGAGGTTATTTATCATGAAACAGATACATTTTCAGCGTCAACGCTACACCTCCCTAAACCTGCAAAATCAAGTTTTCCTGCCTTTCAGTAGCATTGTAAAATTTTACAATGTAATGTTAGTCCCAGAAATGACTAACATATTAAGGAGTCTTCATGGCATGACGAGGTGGCCGAGTGGTTAAGGCGATGGACTGCTAATCCATTGGGGTCTCCCCGCGTGGGTTCGAATCCCATCCTCGTCGATCTATTTTTGCTGCAACTTCTGATATATTTCCTCCCATATGAAACTTGAAACAACTGCCTATGACGTTTACTGTGTCCAATTCGACTTCAAATACCGGATGCAAATACATAACGGACACAAAACTATAAAAAAAGAATACCCAGATCTCGACAGATTCTTTCTTAACTTTTCAATCATTGCAGAATCTTATACTGTTTCGAACAATACGCATAGCATAACATCTCCATAATATCTTTTTACTTACTAATTACACTTTAATTTGAAACATAACATTATCACTCATAAACCTGCTATTAGAGATTTCTCGATAACTAACGAACGTAACGAAACGAACGTAAATTTACTTAAACATACGAAAGAAACAAAAGGAGCATTCATTGTTAGGTGTAGTAAGTGACGAACGAAACATAAACGAATGCGGAGTACGTACGAATCGGTTTTAACGTGGATGCATCGGTGATTACCGGAAATCATTAACCCTCTGGACAACCTTCAATCAATTTTAAACATATAGTAAAACTTTATTTCACATTTCTTTTATATTTATATTTGTTTGCCCTTACTCGAGGTGGCCGATTTGAGTAAGAATTACAGTTTGGATGATTTTGATGTACTAAAGTTCCAAGTTTAATTAAAATGACATTGAACTCGAATAAATTTAGTTGCACTGATCGAGTTAGAATTTGAGTGAAGTAAAATATTTCCACATCTTCAAAGTCTATCCTGAAATATTTCAAATGACACAGACATTAATAAATATTGTCAGATCCAACCTTAGAATAAAAAGAGTTCTATTCATTTCAAGAAAAAGGGGCCCACAAACAACAAGCTGAATCGCCGATTCCGCTGCTAAAAGTTCTTCATTGTCATTTGTACTAACAGAGACATAAAATCATGTCTCTGGTTCTTTACATTTTATATAAACCCACATTATAGAAGTCATTATTTATTAATGGTCATTATGGTCTTCCAAATATTTTGATGTGATCTGCATTGAGGATGCAATTTGTCGAAATAGCCATATCAAGAAACTAAATTCACAGGAACTTCGGTATTTTGTTATCAAATTGTGTTATCAAACTCAAGCTCTATTCACACGCTCAGTTTTACATACTTCTGTATTTTTAACACTTTATGTATTTATGCAAGTTTGGACTGGTGTGATAACAAGGTTGAGATTTTACATGAAAATACATTTTCATTCGAGGCAAAATCGCCCAAGCCGCCCCCTCAACAGATACCCCTTCTTGATTTATTCGAGATGTGATGGGGGTAAATGAATTTTTGTACTTGTGCAAATTTACATGACACATGTATTTTCAGCATAAAAGGAAAAAAAAAACAAGTATCAATGACTTTTCTGCTGATAGGTAAAAATAAAACTAGATATATACATACAAGTTTTATTTCACTATATTTTTCCTAAAAATTTCGAATATGTTGTGGACCATTTTTGTCGCTTGAAATTGGTTTGTTTTAAACCGTCACCCTCAGACTAAAATGGTGAATTCAATTACAATATTTGGGTTTATTACACCCCTAAAATTAATATACGTGTGCAAATTCTGATCTGAATTAGGCGGATAGAGAGCTGTCTCGGAAATTGGGAACATCCTCTTTTAAGGAAAAAAATGGAAAAAAGTAAGGTGGAATCACATTTTCTCCGTGGATTCTATTGTTGCGAAGGCAGGATCCGCTTGTGTCTTGTGCATGTAAACGGAGCTTTGACCTTTGAAATACGTGGCTATTTACATACTAGCAAGGTATCATGTTACGCACCTGTTATTAACGTTCTTTTGCAATCTTGTACATGTTAACATTGCTTTTCTTAAAATTACGAGGAAAAAACACAAAATATAATAAAGTTGTTATCGGTTGAATGTTAATGCAATTTATAATTGAAATAAACAATATTTGAAACAAATACGATTTCATATGAGTGGTCGAATATTTGTAATATTTTTGTGTGTAAGATCGCTACGTTACATGCCTTTTAATTGTAAGACGGCGATATGAAATCGAACACAAAAGTAATTTTAACAGCGGAGCAGATCGCGGGTTTTTTGATAAATCCAACACAAAAAGTCCGAGTCAATAACGATCAGATCATTACAAAATTTGAAAGGCAAATATACAATCTACTAGGTATAGTAATAGCTTAACTAGAAAAACTGTGAGCAGAATTAACTAATATATGCATGATCCTTATTTTATTCCTGTTTGGTTTTCAAATTTTCCCTTTTTCCTGGCTTCGTTATTCGGTGTATCATATCAAATTCTGAAATAGGATGTTCACATCTACATGATCTACAATATGTAACAGACATTGTGATCAAATTTCATGAAAATCTATTCAGTGGCACACAACGCCTAGCGGATAAGAGTTGGGTAATGTCGAAGTCCATCTCTTGCGGGAAACCCTAAACATCAATCAAATCGAATTCTGAAATGGGAGGTTTACATCTACATTATTGAATCAAGATGAGAAGCGAGGAAGAAATGGGTAATCGGAGGTGTAATGGCCATACGCACAAATGGACGCACGTACAGACGGACAACAATATCACTATATATCCCCCACTTTTCAAGCGGGGGTTTAAAGATATGGACCCCACAACCATTGTCGAAACAACCATTGCCAGTCACCTTGAATAATGTGGGGGTGGACAGGGTGATGTCTATCTCCTTTCTCCCACCTTCAGTCCTTTCTCCCGTCCCCTCTTACCTGTCTCACGTTCACTTTCTCTTGGTCTCCCTTTCATTTTTTTCTCCCTTCTCCCACCTCTTTCTTCTTTCGCCCATCGCTCTCTCCTTTCTCCCGCCCCTTTCTCCTTTCCCCGCCCATATCTCCTGGTCTCCCTTTACCCTGTCCTCCCCTCAATAATGACCCGTCTTTAAAATATTCTTGAAATGTTTACTTGAATTTATTTGTGTATATTAATTCAAATTCAAATTCTTTATTGTTATGAAACATATAATGTTTGTGACAAACAATAAACAACAGGTATAACAAACATTTAAACATATCAAGAAGTTAATCAACCTAAGTCGCCTGACCTCAGTTTCATAGACTGCTTTAAAAAGGAACCTATATTTTTTACTTGTTGGGAGGAAGCTGGGTTTAATAAGTTTTTGATTTTCTGTTCGTCTGTCAACTTAAAGAAATTTGGATCACTGTCTTTAATATTTTTATACAAAATTTGTCTTATTTGTATTATTTCTATTACAAAACAAAAGAAAATGTTTTTCATCTTCAATTGCGTTGCATGTTTTGCACAGACGCTGTTCTCTTGGAGTTCTATAATAACGACCCTTTTCAATTTCTAGAGAATGATCGCTTATTCTAAATTTAGTTATGAGTTTTCGAAATTCAAAATTATCAGAAGCTAGATAGTATTCCGTGTCTAAAGAAAATTTTTAATTTTTGTATAGAAAAAGTTTGTTATTTTCATTAAGCATATTTAATTTTCTTTCGAATATAGAACTGTAATAGTCTGAGAAACTAATTTTTATTTTTGGTTTTATTTTTTGAAATGTTTTTTAGTTTGTCACAAACACATTTAGTTTAATGACAATAAAGTACTTGATTTGATTTGATTTGAATATTAAGTCCTACACGCTCTTCTCGACACGCCAACAGTTCCGATATATATCGATGTCCCAAATCCACAGGACGGGGATATCTTGTGTACATGTAGTCTCTAGACCTTGTTGGAAGACGGATGTATCACAAGGCATGTGCTTATCAAATGCACAATGCACAATTAATTGCTGAATTGGTGCAGGACTAAAATAATGATTTCTCCCTTTCAAAATTCTTTCGTAGTTTTGATTTCTTTCGTAGTGTTAGGGAAAGCTACGTATGTTCGTCAGTTATCGAGAAATCTCTATTTAGCGCACTCTACAGTATACATTGTCCGTTACCTTTTCGGTTGAAATTATGTACATGAATGTAATATATCCTTATACTTTATTATAATCATTCAAAATCGACGGAAAATAAACCCTTCAACAGTTTACTTTTTAGTAGAAAAATCTGTAGAAAAGATGGAAAAAATGAATGATTTGAATCGCTTGAGGTTATTTATCATGAAACAGATACATTTTCAGCGTCAACGGTAAACCTCCCTAAACCTGCAAGATGAAGTTTTCCTGCCTTTCACACCCCGTAGGAAGCTGTACAATGGAAGATGAGGGGATGAGCTTTTGAACGGAGGATAGAGAGCTCAGGTAAATCAAAACATTGCAGACGAAGATGGAATGTGTTGCGGAAATACAGTTTACATTTGTTAAAAGGCTATGGTTAAGGGAATATCTGATATAAAAGTGCATAAATAATAATATATTTCTTCTTTATAAAATTCTATTTTAAAATATCACTACAAATTATGAAAGTTTATTTGAACGGAAAACTTGAGGGTAGCGAGCTTCGTTCAAAAAGTAGTGAGGCATATGAACGGAGGGTAGCGAGCCAAATGATAACAAATAGCATACTCAAGGAAGCCATGATGTGGTACATTTTTACGAATTTTATCTTCCAGTATGAAATCAAATCTCAGCAATAGGCAAATCCAAAGCTAAAACCAATACCAATATTAAATCCATTTTCTCTCGGGATATATTAAATATGCTTAACATATTTTAGAGACAAAACTGCGAGAAATATATACAAAACAACTTTATACAAAACAATTTTATTGCAGGGTTATTGCAAGTGCCGGTAGCGAGTGTACCAAGTCCTGCTGTCCCGAGTTCCTATTGTTGTTTACGTTTCTCTTTGGTCTTATGTGTTTTTCCTGTGTAGTTCCCTAGCAGATTGTGGAATGTAATTATAATTGTCTGCCATTGTAGGTGTCCTGTTGTCCCTTTTATTTTATTTATTGCATGAATATTGAGAGATATTATCCATAGTAGAATTTATTTTTGCACGAGCCTATGATTGCAGTATATATTCAACGAGGAGGAAATTTATTACACGCTAAATTTTGGTTGCTTCAAGGCTTAAGGAAATATTACATTGCTATACAATAATAATGTTTAATAAGACCATTTTATCAGGTAATTTATTTATCAGATTTTAACATAAATTCGTTACATAATTAGCACAGATATGTTCTGTTCTGCATAGAATTAACAGTCGATCAACATACCCAGTCTGATATAGCCATATTAGCCTGCTTCGTTCTTAAATAGCCATATCAGCCCTGTGATATTGCCATATCAGCACGGTTATGATGATAACTCCAAATTGAAAGTTTATAATAAACAGATAAGAACATGGCCTTTTCCATATACGTACAGTTATCATCCCTCGACCCACATCAACCCTCGACTGACGCCTCGGAATGATAACCGTGCTTATGTGAAAAAGGCCACGTATTAATATATATGCATTCTATGCCAGGAACTATAGTAATGATCCAATTATAAATGAATTGCATATCTTTTCCATTAATAATGTTTGATATCGCTCATGTGACACTTAGGGGTTTACGTATGATCCGTGAATAGGTTTTTTGGAAGCTTGATTCGCGAAGTATACCTCTAATAATAGTCATGATACGTGATTTCAAAGCAAACTAAAAACCAACAAGCAATACGTGAATTTACAAATTGGTAAGGCAATTTTCCCGTGAAATTATTTCCTTTAGCATACCGATTTTCCGAATGCATTAAATCATCGCAAAAACTTTTTTAACAGGTCATCTATTATACTATTATATACACTATTATAACAAAATAATTAAATGCATTTTCAAACCCTTACATAAAAGATTTAGTCATTGAAATTGCCACTTGAATGCAATTTTGACAAATTTTTGCAATTTTGTTGGTTATTGTTAAAATTCGTTGCATAGCACCCCAAAAACCAAACTAATCTAACTGTCATTCGAAATGGCAAATTCTTATATACTCGCAACATAAAAAATAGTTTGGGTTCTAGGTGTTCTTCCAGTAGTTTTATCATCCGGAACACTGTAAAATAGCTTAAATTGAATCAAAAGGCTGTATATAGCCATGTTCGACTTTTAATATGTCATATACAGATGTGGCACATACTAATGCTTTCTCGAGGAACAAGACTAGTAACAAGAGACCATTTTTCCAAATTTTCGACAAAATTTGAGAATTTTCTGAAAATGGCCTAATGTAGGAAGAACATTTACGCCTAAATGGCCATACTTCTTTAGATGCGTGATTTGATGAGAGGAAGACCTCTAAAGGACCCCCTTCATAAATATTCTATTGCTCATGGATTTTCATTTAGTATTGTGTGCTCGCAATCTTCCGTTCAATATATTCACTACCCTCCGTTCAATATATGAAATACTGGCTCACTACCAATTGAACGGAGCTCCCTACCCTCAAAAGTTTGGTTCAAAAGAGAAAATTGCAATTATTTTTTATTTGAAACAACTCTTTGAAAAGCCCGTTATGCAAATGCTTTTTTCTTACTATAGACATATAAAATATATAAAATAGTTTGTTCAAAAATTGTCAGTTAAATAGTTATATGTGAAAAGCTCATTTCGTCTCCACGCTTAAAGTCTTACCTGAGCTCTCTACCCTCCGTTCAAATGCTCATTCCCCTCAACTCATATTGTACAGCTTCCTACGGGGTGTTTCAGTAGCATTGTAAAATTTTACAATGTAATGTTAGTCCCAGAAATGACTAACATATTAAGGAGTCTTCATGGCATGACGAGGTGGCCGAGTGGTTAAGGCGATGGACTGCTAATCCATTGGGGTCTCCCCGCGTGGGTTCGAATCCCATCCTCGTCGATCTATTTTTGCTGCAACTTCTGATATATTTCCTCCCATATGAAACTTGAAACAACTGCCCATGACGTTTACTGTGTCCAATTCGACTTCAAATACCGGATGCAAATGCATAACGGACACAAAACTATAAAAAGAGAATACCCTGATCTCGACAGATTGTTTCTTAACTTTTCAAACATTGCACAATCTTATGCTTTTTCGAACAATACGCATAACATAACATCTCCATAATATCTTTTTATTTACTAATTACACTTTAATTTCAAACATAACATTATCACTCATAAACCTGCTATTTAGCGCACTCTACAGTATACATTGTCCGTTACCTTTTCGGTTGAAATTGTGTACATGAATGTAATATATCCTTATACTTTATTATAATCATTCAAAATCGACGGAAAATAAACCCTTGAAAAGTTTACTTTTTAGTAGAAAAATCTGTAGAAAAGATGGGAAAAATGAATGATTTGAATCGCTTGAGGTTATTTATCATGAAACAGATACATTTTCAGCGTCAACGATAAACCTCCCTAAACCTGCAAAATCAAGTTTTCCTGCCTTTCAGTAGCATTGTAAAATTTTACAATGTAATGTTAGTCCCAGAAATGACTAACATATTAAGGAGTCTTCATGGCATGACGAGGTGGCCGAGTGGTTAAGGCGATGGACTGCTAATCCATTGGGGTCTCCCCGCGTGGGTTCGAATCCCATCCTCGTCGATCTATTTTTGCTGCAACTTCTGATATATTTCCTCCCATATGAAACTTGAAACAACTGCCCATGACGTTTACTGTGTCCAATTCGACTTCAAATACCGGATGCAAATGCATAAAGGACACAAAACTATAAAAAGAGAATACCCTGATCTCGACAGATTGTTTCTTAACTTTTCAAACATTGCACAATCTTATGCTGTTTCGAACAATACGCATAACATAACATCTCCATAATATCTTTTTACTTACTAATTACACTTTAATTTGAAACATAGCATTATCACTCATAAACCTGCTATTTAGCGCACTCTACAGTATACATTGTCCGTTACCTTTTCGGTTGAAATTATGTACATGAATGTAATATATCCTTATACTTTATTATAATCATTCAAAATCGACGGAAAATAAACCCTTGAAAAGTTTACTTTTTAGTAGAAAAATCTGTAGAAAAGATGGAAAAAATGAATGATTTGAATCGCTTGAGGTTATTTATCATGAAACAGATACATTTTCAGCGTCAACGATAAACCTCCCTAAACCTGCAAAATCAAGTTTTCCTGCCTTTCAGTAGCATTGTAAAATTTTACAATGTAATGTTAGTCCCAGAAATGACTAACATATTAAGGAGTCTTCATGGCATGACGAGGTGGCCGAGTGGTTAAGGCGATGGACTGCTAATCCATTGGGGTCTCCCCGCGTGGGTTCGAATCCCATCCTCGTCGATCTGTTTTTGCTGCAACTTCTGATATATTTCCTCCCATATGAAACTTGAAACAACTGCCTATGACGTTTACTGTGTCCAATTCGACTTCAAATACCGGATGCAAATGCATAACGGACACAAAACTATAAAAAGAGAATACCCTGATCTCGACAGATTGTTTCTTAACTTTTCAAACATTGCACAATCTTATGCTGTTTCGAACAATACGCATAACATAACATCTCCATAATATCTTTTTACTTACTAATTACACTTTAATTTGAAACATAACATTATCACTCATAAACCTGCTATTTAGCGCACTCTACAGTATACATTGTCCGTTACCTTTTCGGTTGAAATTATGTACATGAATGTAATATATCCTTATACTTTATTATAATCATTCAAAATCGACGGAAAATAAACCCTTGAAAAGTTTACTTTTTAGTAGAAAAATCTGTAGAAAAGATGGAAAAAAATGAATGATTTGAATCGCTTGAGGTTATTTATCATGAAACAGATACATTTTCAGCGTCAACGGTAAACCTCCCTAAACCTGCAAAATCAAGTTTTCCTGCCTTTCAGTAGCATTGTAAAATTTTACAATGTAATGTTAGTCCCAGAAATGACTAACATATTAAGGAGTCTTCATGGCATGACGAGGTGGCCGAGTGGTTAAGGCGATGGACTGCTAATCCATTGGGGTCTCCCCGCGTGGGTTCGAATCTTGCTGCAACTTCTGATATATTTCCTCACATATGAAACTTGAAACAACTGCCTATGACGTTTACTGTGTCCAATTCGACTTCTAATACCGGATGCAAATGCATAACGGACACAAAACTATAATCAAAGCTCCGATGGAGCTGAATCTCGAAGCCCTGAAATTCTACATGTGGCAAAACTTCGTAGTCATCCAAAGAACTACTGCATACGTCTGCATGTATTAAGTTATAGTCCGTGATACGTGAAAATAATCGGATTGTGTGATTGCGCATGTTGATTTCATTGCTATTATATATTATCACGCGCATTTGGCCACTTATTGCGAATTTAAAGGCGTAAAAACTTCTTAAAAGGCGACCGCAAAGCGAGAGCCTTTTAAGAAGTTTTCAGTCTTTAAAATCGCTGTAACTGGCCAAATTGCGCTTGATAATTAATTTGTGCGAAAATTCGGACGAACAAATAGCGATGTTTGTATTTTGAATGCTACGAAACATTTACTACACTATTTTAAGAATACACACTACAACGACTTGTTATTGATTTTTTGTAACTATGAATGGGGACATGTTTGACCTAAATAAATAATTTAAATCATAATTATAGAACACCAATCCCTGAATCTATTAAGCACTAATTGATACTCAAAACAATAAATACGTTACATACTTTGAAAATTTATAAACGTAATGTTATAATACTAAATTAATCGCGCTTCTGGACACGTGTACTTATGTAAACTTTAAATATAGATCGCTTCACATCTGACGTGTTGTGTTCATCGTCTGTTTCATTTTAAACCAATAAAAACATCTTATAAAGGTCAATGGGCGTGTTTTCCCATCAGATATAAAGACAGCCATTCATTTTCTATAAGCAACGAGTAAAAAAACCGAGTAATTTGGTTAACATGCATATTGTTTTCAGTTTAATAAAACAACACTGTATTCAACTCAAGAAAATTAAGAAATATAACTTAAATACTAAATGTATCCGATTTTGAAAGGAACTTGCGCATTATATATTTTATTGGAAGCGCGAAGATCATCTTATAGAGCTGTTAATAGGCTTGAAGCCTCATGCGGGGCACGTGATTTTTTCTTGCCATATCAATATCTCTCCAGCCATTTCATGGCTTCGAGATAAAAAGAGAATACCCTGATCTCGACAGATTGTTTCTTAACTTTTCAAACATTGCACAATCTTATGCTGTTTCGAACAATACGCATAACATAACATCTCCATAATATCTTTTTACTTACTAATTACACTTTAATTTGAAACATAACATTATCACTCATAAACCTGCTATTTAGCGCACTCTACAGTATACATTGTCCGTTACCTTTTCGGTTGAAATTATGTACATGAATGTAATATATCCTTATACTTAATTGTAATCATTCAAAATCGACGGAAAATAAACCCTGTTACGGCACATATTGTCGCCGGCGACAATATGTGCAGACCTTATCGGCACATATTGTCGCCGGCGACAATATGTGCTTGACATTTACGGCACATATTGTCGCCGGCGACAATATGTGCCGGTTTTGTCAATGCCATTTAAACGTCATTGGGGGCGAAAATATGTGCCGTATATATCGGCACATATTGTCATCACAAAAAATAATTAATTATGAAATATGCAAGTATATATATATATACCTTTGAATCTGAAATTTTTCCATTGACATACATACGCTTTTTAAACATTTGACTGAATGCACTGATCTTTCGAAAGCATACATTATGTCTGAAATTCACTGAATGGGATTGTTTTAAAGAGAGTTTAATGAGAACTTGCCTTAGTAGGCTGAGGTTTTGTTCATGCAGGCCTTTGCAAAGGACCTCCCGTACTCTATACTTTTTATGGTTACTATCAGAAATTAAAAATATGAAGAGTTCTCATATTAAGATGTTTCGCATTATATGCCATGTTACTTAATTAACATATGAATCATTCTAGGAAATTTTGATTCAATTTTCTCCGGCTGATTGAGAACATAATATAAATAAGAGACAGAATTTGCAATTAGGGATGGGTAAAGCTCATTGTTGAAGGCCTCATGGCGACTTCAAGATGAAGAACAACAATAAAAGCGTTGTTCCATTGCTACTAGAGTTAAAAGGGTATGGAAAGTTCAAGAGATCAACCTCCTTCATAACTCCATAGACGGCCGCTGCGATTACAATGTATACAGTTGTCATGAATATGGACTTTTAAGTCTTTTATTGCCACGTGTCTTTTCAGGTAGGTTGATATCGACTGAACATTGCCAATCACTCACACATATTGCCGAGGAGGAAAAATATACAATTTCGGCAGCTATTGACCTTTTTTTCTAAATATCAGATTATCCCTGACTATACGAAGCCTATAATAGGCTTAAATTGCCACCAGTATATAGTTTATACGTTATATTCATGGATGGAATTGACACATTTTTTTGTATACAGGATTTTAAAGAAGTATAGCCATTTAGTCGTGAACTTTGTTTTTATGTTGGGTCATATTAAAAAAAAGATATTGACGGATATCGTGTAAAGTGGTCTTCACGGCCAGGAATAAAAATAAAATACCACACTTCTACGTTTTCTGACATATTAGCAGTCGAAACCTTTTGTGTCCCTTTAAGCCATTTTATAACAATACATTAAATATCATAACATATCTTTATTTCCAAATCAGGAGCCCACAAGGAGCAATGAGAGTAACATATACAGGAGAAGAACATGATTTATACATAATAAGATGGAGTCGAGTTGTTTTGTTAGCTATATAGATCAGAGTTGAACACAAGAACATAATAAAAAAAAATTCTTAGTCATTTTTTTCCAATATGAATTTAGCAGTGGCTGACATAATCTCATGATCTTCATTACTAAGAAAAAATATTAATTTTGATTGATTTGAAAGTGTTAGAAAATTCGGATATTTTATTCCAACAAGATAAAAATAAAACAGATCTTTTGTCCTTGAACTGAGGACAAATACACAAAAAATGAGTTTCTCCTTCAATTTGATATGCACAGCATGCACTTGGAAAGATGCACTGAGAACCAAAACAGTTTTTTATATATTTTCATTTTTTTCAAGTGTAGAATGACTGCATCTGTAATTACAGTTATTGGGTTTTAACAAAAACCTTTAAAAACTGTCAAAATATGTCGAAATTCATTTAATCAAAGTTCGTTTGCTTAATTTTTTTTCTAAAAACAAGAAAAAATTTGTGAATTGAATTTTTTATGATATACTAGTAGGGTTTATAGCATGTTTAGAACTTAATGCATTCACAAAGTAAAGGATTAACGAGAAAGTGGTCATATTTTTTTAGGATGTTTGTTAAAACCGAAGGATCAGGCTTTGGAAAAAGGATGTTTCAAATACAGCTCCACAAAGGGGGAATTCAGTCGATTTCCGTAGGTCGTTTTGTTTTGTTTTGATTTTTTTTCTTTTGTTTGTTTATTTTTTGTTTTTTTTTTCTTTTTGCTGCTTTTTTTATTTATTTATTTATTTTTTTTTGGAGGGGGTGGTATTTGGCTATCGATGAACGAAATTAAAACAGTTCCGAAAATGGGAGTTTCAACCATCGGGCTCCTGATCCGACAATGAAATACTAATATATATTAAGTAAAGTGTAAGTTGGCTTCCATTTTTTTTTACCTGCGTCACCAACGGTGACCGCAGGTCTAGGAGCCGCTCGACTCCGTCCGTCCGTTCGTCCGTCCGTCCGTCCGTCACGCTTTGGGGGTACCAAGTTTGTGTAATCTGAAACTCAGACACCTTTAACCCGATACCTTTGAAACTTTGCACAGTTGTTCTGAACACATTGAAGATGTGCACCTCCCCTTTTGGTGTGATTTGGAAAAAATTGTGGAATTTATCCATTGTTGAACTTAGTCATTTTTTCATCAAATTTTAACATTACGGTACTGAGTTTGTGTAATCTGAAACTCTGACACTTTATACCTGATGCTTTTGAAACTTTGCACAGTTGTTCTGAACGCATTGAAAATATGCACCTCTCCTTTTGGTGAGATTTGGAAAAAAATTGTGGAATTTATCTATTGTTGAACTTCGTCATTTTTCATCAAATTTTAACATTACGGAACTGAGTTTGTGTAATCTGAAACTCTGACACCTTATACTTGATGCTTTTGAAACTTTGCCCAGTTGTTCTAAACACGTTGAAAATATGCACCTCTCTTTTTGGTGAGATTTGGAAAAAAATTGTGGAATTTATGCATTGTTGAACTTAGTCATTTTTTCATCAAATTTTAACATTATGGTACTGAGTTTGTGTAATCTGTAACTCTGACACCTTATACCTGATACTTTTGAAACTTTGTACAGTTGTTTTGAACACATTGAAAATATGCACTTCTCCTTTTGGTGAGATGTGGAAAAAAATTGTGGAATTTATCCATTGTTGAACTTAGTCATTTTTTTCATCAAATTTTAACATTAAGTTACTGAGTTTGTGTAATCTGAAACTCAGACACCTTATAACTGATGCTTTTGAAACTTTGCACAGTTGTTCTGAACAAATTGAAGATGTGCACCTACCCTTCTAGTGAGATTTGGATAAAAATTGTCGCATTTATGCATTGTTGAACTTAGTCATTTTTCATAGATTTCATTAAATTTTAACATTACAGTACTGAGTTAGTGTAATCTGATACTCTGACTCCTTATACCTGGCGCTTTTGAAACTTTACACAGTTGTTCTTGACACATGAAAGATGTGCACCTCCCTCTTTGGGCAGATTTGAAAAAAAAATGTCTAATTTATGCATTGTTGAACTTAGTCATTTTTCAGCATATTTTAACATTACAGTGCCTGGTTTATGTAATCTGAAAGATTAACATCTCTGACTAAATACCTTTGGAAGTTTTTTCTGTTGTTTGAGCACATTGGTGATGTGAACCTCCCCTTTAGGCCAGTTTTGATGTAAAAAAAAATGTCAAATTTATCTATTATTGAACTTGTACTTTATTCTATCATATTATATCATAATGGTACTCAACGTTGCAGAGTTTTGAACCCATTGACCATGGGCAGTTATTCTTGAATTTTTGCATTGCTTTCATATATTTTCTCATTATGATTCAAAGTATGTGTTTATTTGAAACTCAGGTATGGTTTTCACCTTTGCTGAAGTGATATGGACTATTTTCTTTTTATGCTTTGTTCAACTTTGTACATTTAGTTTTGATTTTTTCTTCTTTTTTGTCTATTACAGTAATAGGGTTGAACTTAATATAATCTCAGTTATAACTTGCATTTGAAGAATTTTTGGAAATAAGGTAAATGAATACTTGTTTAAATTGGTAAACCTATACATGACATTCTGTAATGCTAGGTTTACATCGCCGATCAGACCAAATCGATCAACTCAACCATGCTGTTTTATCCCGATCAACGTTATAAAATTCATTGATCGAGCTAGCTCGCGACGTCCACTCGACCTTTACCCGATTTAACACGACTTACGCTCGACCATTCTCGATCGCTTTACGATTCACGTACGACTGATGCTCGACCCTCATTCCACCAATCAGACTTTGTCAGATTGAGCCAGATCTTAGCCCGATTTGTGTTTGATTAACTAGACCTGGTCGTGAGAAGATCGTGAAATGGTCGAGTGTGCTCGAGTTTGTCCTGTTAGTACGTTTGTATATATATGGGGGTACAGTGTGAAAAGTCAAGGAACAGTTCAGCATGGTGGTAGAGCAGCAAATTGTGTAGCCCATGTGGCTGATGATTCAAAGAAAAGATGATACCTGTGATGGATCTAGAGTAGCAGAGAAGGCGGGTCCGGCACAGAAGGCGCGTAGTTTGGATTATACAATAGCAAATGCTTCAAAGTCATCATTACAGAGGAATGAATGTTCGCTTTAACATACTAGCAGGCCATCCGTCACAACATGCGCCAGAATGCGACTGTGTGTTTTCCTGTCATTACATGTAGGACTAATCTGATACATAAAGCAGAAGACATATCATCAAATGATATATTTGGTAATTAGATTAACATGTATAGCCTAAAACTTGCTTTTTGTAGAAAAATCCGGTTTTTAGAGAGTGAAAATGGCGATCAGCTGCCCGTTGGGTACGACATTTTAACGGTGCAAATTTAAGAGAATTTTTTATCTTTTAGTACATGTTGTAAATGTTCAAAATCGCATTTTTCTGATGTAATTTAGCTTGAATCATATCTTGTCATAAGAGTACAAACCTGCTCGGAGGAAACAATATTTTATTCTTTAATTCATGTATTTAGTGAATCTGTTTCTGTAGTGTGTATATTAGGTACATCTTTGTTTCAATTTCAAAATCTGTCAGCATAGCTATAGTCGATTGAATTTAAGCCCTCTGGACGTCATCCTCTAATTATACTAGTAGCATGCACAATCTATAGAAAAAAAGAAGGGAAACGGGGAATGTGTCAAAGAGACAACGACCCAAAGGGGAGTAATAACAACTCAAAGCCACCATAAGATCTTCAATGATCGGTGAGAAAACCCCACACCCAACGGCAGGTCGGAGTCGGCCCCTGAATAAAGAGTAATCAAGTTCAGCGAAATAAACATCATCCTAGACTCATTTAGACATAAAGTAAACTAACTAGAAAAAAGACAAGACACACAAAGGCTTAATAAATTTCCTGACTTTCCTGCTGCGGCGGGGTTAAACTAGTTTTATTGGGCCAAAACCTTCCCCCTGCAGCCAGCCAATGTGATAAAAAACAATTGTAAAAACAGTAAAATTCAGTTGGCAACTGGACTGAGTCAATTGTGAAAAATGGAACTGAAAGAACTAAATATACTATATATACGGAAATAAACATGAAATCACAAGAGACTACTAGCAGTTAAATGACATGCCAGCTCCAGACCCATTACAAACTGACAAAGTAAGTTATGTACCCCCAGTATACAGCTTCCACCAAGATCCCTTCCTGTAAGGAGTTTAGGATAATGATTTCATGCACATACCGGAATACATAACCCGTGTACATGCAATACAGACTTTAGTAGCATGCACAATCTAATATTCTTTTCTACAATCCTCATAAAGCGAGATTGAGCTTTTGCCATTATTTTGTGTCCGTTGTCCATGAACTTTGCATTCAAATATATTCTACCCCGAAACCGCCGACTCCTGAAAGACCTCGATTGGTTCAATGTGAAAAAACCGTCATGTCCGCTTCTCATCAAATACAACCGCCAACTGGGAATTTTCTAGTAGATTTAAATTGGGGTAATAACAAAATTACCGAACAGAGA
>MJUU01029209.1:0-41316 GCA_002080025.1 Modiolus philippinarum
TATTAACTTTTATATATGGCATTATGTGCTGAAAAAAGGATTCTAAGCCAATGAAGCAGTATATCTGTAATCTGTTTTGACCCCTTCGGGGTCCATTGCAATGTGATGTTCACAGGCCAACCCATTATCTCAGAGTAAACTTTTCTCTGTTTTGAAATACAAAGATACCGAAGTTGCAGAAAAAAAACAGTAAATTTTGTTATGCTGTACACGTGTTTCAAGGAGTAACCTCTCATCAGCAGCATTAAAATCAAATAATATGGAAAGCAATAATCCAAAAGTAGTCAAAAAAGAAGCACTCATTACCAATTAACATCGAAATAGGAGGCCAAATGAAGTCGTTAATTGCTTTATATCTAGTTCAGAATAAATATCCTCTGGTCAGATTCCAACCTCCTTCTATATACAATAGACTGTGATTAGTGTTGTGTTACGGGGTACTGTAAACCAACTTATTTTCGCAGATACTTTATTTCGCGTTTTGTCCCTCTGGTGAAGTTCGCGGAGATAATTTTTCGCGCTTTTCTATTTCTGTTAATGCATTTATATAAGGAAAAGAACTTTCTCTAATGATATGTCAAGTTTATCCGCTTTTGATCCGTTAGATAAATTTTCTTAATTTATTCAACGTATGTTGAATAAAGCCCCGTGCTATTCCCCGCCAAATCTATTCGGAATACAATTCTCGGTGTTAATCATTGATCATCAGAGAAAAAGATTACACCACTTTATCCCGATTATTACCATATTTTATCCACTCTCGATAGTTAAATTTTAAAATTTTAAAATGCTCGGCATGCCTCGCAATTAAAATTATTAAAATTTAACTATCTCTAGTGGATAAAATATGGTAATGAACGGGATCTTGTGGTGTAATCTCTATATTCCCGACAATTTATTTTCGCGATATTTTCACAGACGTAAAACTCGAGAAAATAAATCAATCGCAATAAGTAGTTAGTTTACAGTATCTGGTAGCATCTGTCAAGCCCCGGTGATCACAGTCTATATTTTGACAAAATGTTTCCAATAGTGTACACCTGAGAGAAAAAAAAAAGACATGGGTTGTAATTTGTCAAAATACAAAAAAAAACCCGAAGTTGTATAAAAAACGTAAAAAAATCGTCTAATAAAGCCTTAAAAATGTAAAAACAAATCTATTTAGGTGTCATAATTTTACTGATGTTGCTGTATAGTACATGTATACTAATATAGAATTAGAACAACTCCGATTTATTCCAAAAATTTACAGGTTTGAAGTCTTAAGAATTCTTTCTTTCAATTTTCTAATTGAGATGATTAACTTGAAGAAATAAGATACATAGAAAACTACAGCGCCGGTCTATTTATTAGCAAAAGTAAGTGACGAACGGTCGGTAAAAAAACGTTAAACAACAACAATGTCGGAAACACACTCAATCACAAAAAAAAATAAAATAATATCATATAAGTGGGACAAAAGAAATAAATAGGGACTTTTATGACGTTCACTGTTTACTGTTTTAAAGCATATATTTGAAGTATAAATAAGTTAGTTTTGTCCCAAAAAATTATTAGATTCATAACGAAATGACCAACCGACATGAAGATTTTTTCGAAGACGAGGAAAAAACTCTCATCTCGTATTAAAAAAGATATATTTTCACCTAGACCCAAGGAACTCAACATAGGGTCAATATTCAACAAAAATTAAGAAAAACTGAAACGTCTTGAATAAATATTTGGTCTTCATGAATCTTCAGTTATCTCTTTTTAGCAAGAGCAAGATTTGAGAACTTTTTGTACAAGTTCAATAAAAACAGTAAGACTAAACAGGATTACTGTAATCTTGGCTCATTTTTTTTTGTCTCTTTGTGTAGAAAATAAATATTTTTGTCTTTTAATGAATTAGATCATGACTGAAATTTCATATTGTACCTGAACAAAAAAAGAGAGTGTTCATCAATGTTATATAAAAAGATATAAAAGAGGCGCTTAGACAGATAGGCATTATTTAAGTTTTGGTCTTAGATATTCATAACAGAAAATGCATTAAATGACATCAATTAATGCCTGTAATCCATATTTTTTGTATAAGGGGTGAGAAAATATCGAAATATCATTTTATTGTATTACCATTCTTTTTTGTTTTTGCAATACGTTTGTACAACAAAAAAGTCACTATCAGAAGAATTGAATGCCCCAAAATCAACTAAAAATGTTCTTTCGCAAATGTTTTTATTTTACGAACCCAAGGAAGAGAGAATGACAAACAAATATACTCACCTTGAAAGCAATAGGTACGTGAATAAGGTACAGATCAACATATGATAATTTCAGATTTTTCAGACTCATGTCTAAAGACTGTGCAACATCTGAAGGTCGATTATGAATCGCTGGTAACTGTAAATTAAAACAAAACTAAGTTGAAGCCCATGAGAGTAGTATTAACTCTTATTGTATAGCAACATAATATTTCCTTCAGAAACCAACCATACATAAGCGTGCAATAAATTTCCATATTGCGCTAGTGCAAATATCGCTAAAATTTCATGACGTCATCGACAACAAAATCCCTCTATTAAATGACATTCTAGCTTTGCTATACAATAAAGGGGTTATTGCATGAATATTTGGGAATATTATCCCTCGTACAATATACATTTGTATATTGCTCGTGCAATATAAGATTCTACTCGGTACAATATTTCCTAATATTCATGCAAACGTTTTTGATACGTATTCGATGCGCATTATATGTACGTTTGAACACGGCATTATCTAACTGTTTCATTTGAAAATTGCTTTTCAAATCAACCATATTCATGGTTGTAAAAACTACAGATACTTCGAACAATTATGGCCTTTGTGCCTCCTACGATGAGGGCAGACGCTATTTGACTAGTTTAGCTGTGATGAAACAACAAAGATCGAGCAAGGGTAATATCTACCTCATAATAACTAAACATATTAACTCATGTCATGACAAGGGAATGTAAACACCCGATCAAGTGTAAAACTGGCAACAAACAATGGATCTTGTCTTGTCCAAATACCACGAGGTAAACCGTCATTTAAATAACATGAACTCCATCTACAATAGCTAAGGGGATCATAACCATTGGCTAGATCGAAGATGAATGTCCTCATGTCTACCTTAAAATCAAAAGTTTGGATAACATCAAATCTATAGATAAACCTCCTTTAGCATCGCCCTTCGATTTCGGTTGACAAAAGGGAAGCAACGGTCTCAAACCAGTTCTTTCTCTTGGAATGATGTCATCAGACTTTTTTTCAAGAACCCATTTACACTTTTTAAGGCAGATCTGGCGTTGTTGCATTTGTTACGAGCAAATCGACTTGTGTCACTTCTGCCCTTGCCCTTGCCAGGGAATAAAATTTGTTAGAATAAATTGATGCACCAAGAGTCAGCTGATGTTGACAATGATGTTGATATCTAGTTGATAGAAAAAAACATGATTAAATTGTAAATATACGTTCTGACATTATGAATTGACAATAGCTTAAAACGTAGCCATGAGAGAGTATCTGATTTTTATGTATCTCAGATTGCTCAACGCTGGAAATACCCCCCCCCCCCCCCCCATTTTCAAAAGATAAATAGATAAATAAAGAAAAAAACATACAGGGCGCGATATCCGAACTTGAAATGGTCGGAAGAAAATCTTATTTTTCGTATTTTTGTCTGTCGGTTTCGCCTCTGCATTGTTCTAGTAAAATATGTTCATTTTTAATGTTATTATCTAGTTCGAAACAGGTCATTTTTGTACTTGTTTCTTTTTACAAAATGTGTACATATAGCATTTCTTGTTATTTAAATGCTAAAAATGCATTTCCGTTAAATAGTTAAGAGAATAATGACGTAAACCTTTGGAACGTATAAAATCCCCATTTGCTCACAAAATATGACAGGAAATGACGTCATCACACACTTAGTAAATTGTTTATCATTATAACATTAGCTCAGACTTTTCCTTTCTGACGTTAGACATTTTTATCACATTATTACTCCGAATTTTCCACAAAATATCGATTTAAGCCCAAAAAAAGCAAAATCGGAAAAAATTAAATGTGACCTTTGACCCTGTTTTTGAGAAAATGTACACATTTCGCTTTTACAACCGGTATAATCTTACACTATAGATCACTAGCTTTATTTTGATATGCAATTTACCTGCCTGTCACATGGGTGCATTAAAATTTAAAATTATTGGATAAATTCACCTGCCTATAATAAATTCCAAAACTATCACCAAAACCAGAGAGGAGGTTTGATATCAAAAGGGTTGAAGATTATTTTCAATAAATACCTTGGTTGTAATGAAGATATCACTCCTTTTAAGTTTCTTTGTCTTTATAAATTCTTCAATAACTTCACCGATAGCATCTTCATTGCCATACATATATGCTGTATCTATATGTCTGTATCCAGCATTCAGGGCCTCCCTTACTGCTGTTTTTACTTCCTCTTTTGGACTCTGTACGAAATAAAACTTGTAGTCTTAAATTATCGCTACTATATCAACTTAAGACTCACAGGAACCTGTAATCGATCACTTGGTCTTTTGCTTGATTTGACAAACATTATAACCAGTGCATGGTGCATATCAAAGTGACCATTAAAACTCAAGGTTTTGTTACGACTAAACAAATAGCTGCTGACATGATTCAACGTTAAACTTATTCTCTGATGTTATGATCTGAGGTATGATTCCGAAATAATTACTAAATGATCATTCAAGCTAACAGAGCCAGGAATTTTAAGTGTATATCTAGTAGGATCCCATGAACAAAGTAGATTCAGCTTTGGGAGCCATCTTGGCTAGCAGGCATTGTCGTCACATATAAGTCCGAAGAATACCCTTCAAACGACCATTCAACTACAATGTTAATGCTTGCGACTTTGAAATATTCCAAACAGGGAGAAGTGTCATCACATATTCATAAGGTTTACTTTAAAACTGTGCTAAAAAAGTAAAACAAGTAACAACAAACAAGTAATCGTCCATAACAAGTTATACGCTATTCTCTTAGTTATTTCCCAAAGCAGAAATTCACTTCCCAAAGCAGAAATTTACTAGTATAGGTACCCGGATAAATGACGAACTGTACGAACGAACCAAATGTACATTACGGGAGCAGTTAATTATTCAAGATATAACATATTAAAAAAAACTTGATGAATGTCGTGGAAATAGACGATAAAAAGGTTAAACGGATATACTAAAATAAAATTTGAACAAAGAATCGTGCATGTTGATGTAAAACTGAGATATATGAAATCTTGTACCGGATGTTGATATACGAAAGAGACATCTACTTTACGTACATGTATAAATTAAACTGGTCAATCGTGAAGGGTTATATTACTCTTCATGCAAAATAATCAACAGGTGAAGTCTATGTAAAGAGGGACTAGAAGGGGGTCATAGCGTGATCTGTGTAAATTAATACACGTGCTTTCTGAGAACGCCGATATTTTTAAAGCGCGATTCCTGAAAATGCCACTAAAAGCAATTTTGAAATTTTAGAATCCCCATACGTGATCATCTGTGCGTAATTTACTCATAAGCTTTAATGCATTACCCTTTAAATGGAGGTTGCTACTTTTTAACAAATTATTTCATCGTTGGGAAGGGGCACTCGGGGACAACAAAAATGGATTGAATTATTTCAGTTGGAAAGGGTTTTGTCTATGGTTATCAGTTTAAATCCATATCTTGTAAATTGTTTTATATCTAATTCACTGCCAAAAAATACTCTGACATAAAATGATGCATAAGAAATTTTCCCTCAATTTCTAATAATTTCTAATTTCTAGGCATATCGAATAAATACTCTTATGCCCCCTACCGTTCGCGTATGATCCAAATACACAATGAGCTTGGAACAGCTAATGCCGTATGTGCACTTAATGTAGCTGTAAGCAGGTATTCCATGAGCTAAATCTGACAGTACCCTCTGCTCTCTATCGGGGAAATATGGAGGGTATGATTGTCTGAAAGCTTGCGTTATACACTAAAACTCATTCACACATATTTAAAACTGTATATATACACGAGAGAAAAGTATTGGGGACGGGCAAGTAAACATGTAAAATTTTGGCGTTTTCAGAAATTATTACACATGCAATATCAGTTAGATGTCATCATTGTAATAGCCTTAAATTCAATATTGGATGGCATATTTCGCATGCAAGTCGATCTTATACATTTGGAAGGACGTTGCAAAATGTGAGGCAGTAATAATGGTTGTGATAGAACCGTATCAGATTGCATATATAAAGTAACATGACTTAAAATGAATTGAAAAAATTCAGATATTCATTGTTTCGTACATACATGTACCAGCAAAATGAGGAACACGCAACAATTTTTGTATTAATTTTTAATCAATATTTCGTCATTTTTATAATTCTTCGAGCAGAACATATGGCATACACAGAGTAGGTCTTCGTGATTCATCACCTTCACTGCAGACAAGGGGTGTACCAAAATGTAAATAAGTCTCAAAGGAATAATCGTACTTCTCCATTGGAAATTTTATTTCCATCCAAAGGGAATTATAATGATTCCCATTTAAACTATTATTGAAGATCTAACGGAAAATACGTGATTGTTCCCTTAGGAATAAACATTTCCCGTGAGAACTTTGAAAGCTGCCATGAACTATAATTGCCACAAAACTATCAAAGTCCCACACCCACTTGTGTAGCAATATATATTCCAAATCCATTTCTTGGATTCACATTTTGTTTATAGGGTAGCTTATTAACTGCGCAATATTATGCGAAATAAACAATACAGATTTACTGACACTTGAATTTCAAATTTCTCCACCCACATTTTCTTTATGTAGATATGCTTAATTTTCGTGCATCGAATATTTTCAAATGAAGTAAATGATTAAGAGATGTACTGAAAAAAAAGTTTTAGATTAAACAGGTGTTTTAAGCGAGCGGGATGATGTACGTAGAAGTGAGAAATCATACTAGGTTTAAGCAGACCCTCTTTTAAAACATTACTTTAATACCCTTTTGTTATCTCTGAGAAATATTCAAATCCTCTGCAACATAACAGGTGAATCGAGTGCTTCCTACAATACTCGATTGATCTCTACATGTGTTAGTGTGAAAGAATTCATGGAGAAATATATCTAGATAATAAGAGAAAAAATGCCAAGCTTTTAATTATCAAGTACATACAATTAAACCATTGTTGTGACGTCATCTTTTGTATTAACTGTGGATTCTTTTTAAAGAACCCACGGCTTACCCTCTATTGTTTTCTCCAATTTAAAGTTTATGAACGTCCCGAGGGAAATGTATGTTTACTACATTTCACTGCGAACTGATTGTCCGATTAAGCGAAATATGTTTATTCGCATTGAGTGTTGTGAAACCTTCGTTAGGCACGGATCTTTGATTTTCGGAGGGGGTTGTCGGGATTATTACCCGAGTTCGGAAACGTTTTGGACTGCATGCTTAGAAATTTGTTGCTCGTTGGGCAAGTTTTTTTATCTAATGAACAGCGTAAGAGCTACATTATTTATTAACCCAGGTGCCGGTGTCAGAGATTTTCTTAGCATAGACCGGGCCAGAAATCCCAGCCCCAACCCTGAAATTCAAATGGTCCGCGCTTTACTGGGTAGTTTATACCTCAGTAATGTATATATTGTACATGTTGTAGAAGCTGGCAACATGATAATTTATATTTCCTTCAAGTACAACTAGATTCAAAATATGTATCTGATAAATACGCGGAAATGTTCTATTTAATTTCGATCTTTTCTTTTCCAAAATACACATTGGTTACATTAAGAACTACATGTACAGAAGCACGTCTCGTTGAAGTAATGGAGAAAACCCCGTATTTGCTTTTACTTTCATTATATTCCGACTTTTCACTTAATTAAGTTCTATGTGAATCAAATAACAAACCTGCTTTAACAGGGGCGAACCCAGAGTGCTGCTCATGAGTGTGGGGGAGGGGGCACAACAGAAAATAAATTAAAATCTTTTACGATTACCCTCCAGTTATAAGTGTTAGTTCAAAATATATGACAAAGCAAAACCTTGAAATATTATTAACAGGGGTAATAACACGGGATCCCCATTTCTCTGAGAGCCCGGGTCTATTGTATGTACAGCCCAGATTCCTATGAGTGAACAAAAACAGTTGGAGCCTAGGAGTCTAGGAGTCAAGAGTCCATGTTATTCCCTCAAACTGAAAATTTTCTTGTTACACAAGAATTTCAGGAGATCGTGACCTAAGCAAAGAAATAAAAGAACTTGAGAATAGTTAAAATTGGATTTGAACTTTATATATTCCTAGTTCAAGTTACTGTTTAGAAAAAGGTATCGTTAGGCCATAATAAGAAAAAATATCCTAGATTCTCATCCCCGCTCGCCCCGATTTTTCGACACGCCTGAACAAAATTTATTTAGATTTTTTGACAAATTTTGGTACATTTTTTAAATAATTAAAGCATTTTTTCACAAAATGATAAAAATATAAAATGAAATTCGTCCAACCCCCCCAAGAGAGTTTTATGTATGATCTGTACTAATGAAACATAAATTGGCTAAATGGCAAGAATTGATTAATGTAACCAACTGAAAAGAAGCGAAATATTATGAAAACGTTGACATTTACGTAGTTTTTTTTGTTTTTACATTTAATATTCACTAAATTAGAATTAGAGGTAAGTGAATATTCAACTGTCATTTATTTGTCAAGTCGTAACAATGTACCCTGAATATGACATTTTTAATGATTTGTTTTAATAAACTTACTAATCAAACAAACCTCCACTGTTTTTGTTTTGTTCAATGAAAAAGGTCACTAGTGTCACGGGGATGTGCTCCTTTGGCCCCCGCTGGATCAGCCAATGTTTAAAAATTTTTGATGAAGTCTTTTCATGTTTCCATTGAAAAAGTTTTTGTATGATGGACTATTAATAAGTAATTTAATAGACGTTTCAAATACGTACAGCTCAATGAATAGTCATTTTGTCAATTTTCTTTGGGGGGATTCTTTATTTTATACAAGTAAACATCATGTTTCTTTCCTTTTTTGATTTTTTTAAATTTATTTCCAATAGGAAAAGTGACTCAATTAAACAAATATTACAAAAAATTACCGTCTTTCTCCCCCTGCAATTTCCTAGTGCATGTATTACCCTGGGGTTAAAATATTATAATGTGTTTTGGAAGAAAGTATTTCATTATAGACAAAACTTACGTTTTCTCTCTTCTTCGTTCTTCTTTAATAATGTTTAGAGGTTCACCACTTTTCACCGACATTTTTTACTGAATTTAATACCCTTTCGATTCACTTTGAAAAATACATAAACCACAATTTAAGTTAATCGGAGTATAAGATATCGGTTAAAATCAAACTTGTAGAACATCTTCATCCATATAATTCTTCTTTAATACTGAGTGAACTTTCGTTCATAAAGACATATATAGTACGAAGATAACAATGCAGTAATTAGATAGTACGAAGATAACAATGCAGTAATTAGATAGGCGATAATCCCTTTAATCTCTTGATTACATAAATGTCTCAACAATGGTTTAAGTAAGAGAAACAATGGCCAAGTGTGAATTCATGATAAACAATCCACTCGCCTCCGGCTCGTGGATTCTTTTTCATGAATTCACACTTGGCCATTGTATCTCCTTTACATAATACGGAATATTAAGCCCAAAATACAAATTATTTATTTTTACAAAATATATGAATTTATAGATCCCTTATCGTATGATATGTGTGTTTCCCATGATAAGTTGTTACGTTCGTATAATTCGTCAGTTTATTATGTCCTATCTAAGTAATAAGCCAGGATCTTAATTGATCTGAGTCCTTGATGTAATTTTAAAAACCACCAGATTCACACTAATTTTGGAACCTTGGGTCATTGGATCCAAAGGTCTTTGAAAAAATATACGATGCATAGACAATCGGGGAAAAATATCCAAAAGATCTATGAGAGCGTACACGATAGATAGGCTGCCGTCGACGGATGTGAAATATGGCACAGCTCATATAAAAGGGGATTGCTTATCTCGAATTGTTCGTTAAAGTTTTAATAACTTGTTTGTTACGTGTTTTTATAACAGCCACTCTCTGGTAGCTTTGTATCTGTGAAAAAATAACAATTTAGTAGCGTTGACGGCGTTATGAAAGTCCTTCTAATAGTCATTCATGCAACCATATACAGTGCTTAATTCTCCTGTAGGTTTCATTCACCTTTGTCTAAATAAAATCAATGTCAAAGGAGGGGTTATAAATGATATTTTTTCATTTCTTTTCGCTCAGTATATTGGTCGTTTTACATTAATCCCCGTTGTTCCGTAGATCAAAACTGGGTGAGCAAAGAAAGGATATGGAGATAATGCATATGAGACAAAGTCTCTACAAATACATCGCAAAACCAATGGAACAACGCTTTTATTGTAGTTCTTCATCTTGAAATCATCATGAGGCCTTCAAGAATGAGCAATGCTAATATTTCATACTAAGTACTTTCATCGGTTTGAGCGGAATTTATTGCTAGATGTCAAGCAAGGCTACATCCATGTTTTTATCCCAGTATGTGGGATTGTCAAGAAATTTGCAAAGTCTTCTTACAACAGCTGTCATCCGTCTCAAAAAAGAAGACTAAAAAAGACAAACATTACAAATCTGATTATATAACAGTACTGGGAACTGTCAGTCCTCAATAAGGTTTGCAACTAATTGTCTGCATCTACTTTTGATTTTCTGAGATATTGTTTAACCATCTGTCAATCTGAAAGATAAGATTGAGTAAAGCTGGAACTATGGGGGCGTTACTTGTTCGATAGATCTTGCAAAAATTACTCAAACTGAACAGTTTTGGCGCCATTAGAACTCGCCCAAACCTTGATTTATTTTAGGATTTCTAAAGTTTGAATCACACATGCGATGGTTAAAATTTGACTTACTATTAAGTCTGTTGTCGTGACATAAAACTGCTAGCTTACTTGAACCCGAATTTGCATCTAGAGAAGTTGTTTTTAAACTTCTTCGTAGTGAGATATATAATCAAACCATATACATGTATTTGTGTTTGACGTTCAAGACAAAATTTTGCCCACCTATGGTCACAATATTGAAGCAAACAAAATGTAAGTAAGAACAAAATATTTTTGTCTCAACTTTTTGACCTTTTTCAATAATTCATAATAGCCTCAATATTCTAAAAATGATTTCTGACAAATTATTATATAGTTAATGTGTGTGTGTGTGTGTTTTTCTTGCCAAATAGGTTTCATTGAAGAAGCAACATTTGAAGCCTGAAAAGCTACGCTCTCTTCTTCATTATATGTACATCATAACAAGTACGAGCTGATCTCACCGGAAGTGTAATTTTTATTTAAATAAAATAGTGATTTTGAAAATCGCAAAAAGTTAATTCAACCACTGTTTCCCCTTTTCTCTCCAAATAATTAGATTAAAAATATTAAATGCATAACGGATAAGTGCATCCTTTTGAGTTTTATATTTCTAATAATTATATTTCTCACCTGCCAAGTTCCTAGTCCAAACATGGGACATTTTATTCCATTATTTAATGTGATATCCATATCGGCTATTTGAAACACTATATCAGTTTTGTATCAACTTTTTATATACCTATGCAAGCCTACAGACCCTGAATTAATATTTTGAAAAAAAAATCGATGAATATATTTTCGTTGCTATACGCACGTTTAAAGTAGAATTTTAAATAGAACGCTTGATAACAAAAAAACATTTTTTTTCGTATCTTTATGTGTTTTAGAATACATTGATTTGTCTCAATTTAGGACATTTTGATCAGTATGTGGAAGTTTGTTTTATTTGCGATTTGAGAGATAAAAACTAACGTTTAGAAAATTCCAAACATATCGAGTAGCATGATTAGTTATTTTGTAGTGTGTCGTAAAATGGAACATGTTGAGTTATTCATCAGAAAATGATTAAGCAAAAATATGGGAAAAAAATTTTGCATCAGTTGGACAAGACACAAAGATTTCCTGGACATCTGAGACCACAACCAAAACACCCGGACTTACGTGAAACATATATATCAAGAGTTATTAAAATTTCCTTTTGGAAGATAAAATATAACAGAACAAAATTTTGCATCCTATCAGTCAGCATGATTATGTATTTCGTAATGTGTCATTAATTGGAACATGTTCGGTTGTTTGTCGGAAGACGATTTAGTACAAATATGAACATTTAAATGTTTGTGATAAACTTTGCACAGGTCGGATAAGGTAGCAAGATTTCAGAATGTTTTCAAAAACAGAGATCAGAGATAAAACATCTGCACTAACATTTCTTCAGGCTGGTAAATATTAGGGTGCATTTAACAGATTCTTGTTATATTGTCTCATTGCAATTTATATATATATTTATATTTCACGAAATGATATGGAGTAAATCAATGCGAAACAATAACGCATATGTTACTACACATGCAATTAATTTAATGAGCTGTATGGCCATTTCGGAAATTCATTCATCAGCAGCATACTGTTTTGCTTTTTTTACGCATAGAAAATCTATTTAAAATACAATAGCGTTTGCTGTTAAACGAACAGAAAAAATGAAGTAAAAGTTCAAATAATCGTTGATAAAGTAATAAATACCACAGAAAAAAATTATATAAAATGTCCCATTTAAACTTTGCGATTTTTAACACCATTAGTATTGTCAATTATTTTTTTTATTTTATTGATATTTTTTTATTTGATTTTATTTGTTATATTTTATTTATCTATTATTTATTCAATTTTGATTATTTATCATTTATTCAATTTGGTGTACTACTCAGATAACGTAATGATAGTAAAGATCATCGGTTTCGTTTCAGAATCAGACGTAAGAATGCACGGCTTAAATGAAGTCTTCCTTTGATGATCCAATAAAAAATCGCCAACCTGTAAACTGTTACTTTTTCTTACAAAAGTTACATTTTTCGTCAAAGTCATTCTGCTGGGCCTCGTGGTGACTTCAAGATGAAGAACAACAAAAAAGCGTTGTTAAATTGCTGTGTTTTACAATGTATTTTTAAAGACTTTGTCTTATGTGCATTTACTCCATATCACATCATTGCCTATTCCGTGAAAATTTGACTGTATTGAGTTTTGGCTTCCCTGAACTTATTGGACTTGTTCTTGAAGAGGTAAGTGATGAACCAGCTCGTGGTGCACAACAATCTTGTGTTGGACTAAGACTTGCTTGACACAATATAATGTGTAAGGCAATCCAAGATTCATTATGAAAATTTAAGGTGCTAACTGACTATTAACGTCAAAAGGGGTCTTTGAAATCGTCTCTCAATTTACGTCGGAAGTTGAGTTCACTAGAAGATTCCGCAATCTTAAAGGCCGTCTATAAATAGTGAAAACATAGTTAATAAATTGAAAAATGTTGTTTAATTCGACCACATATTAGACAAAGAAATGAGTTACCGTATGATTGGAAATATTTGCGGTTGTTTAATTGTTTGCTATTTTCGCGGGTACTAGTAATTCAGAAAATTAAAACCCGTAAAATTTAATTCTATTTCCCAAAACCTGTGATAAAAAAAGTGATAAAAAAACTTGGACGACAAAGAAATGATATTTACACTCTTAAACATACTGATGCTTCTGTTTCAAGAAGGAAACCCCTACATTTGTAAGTTTCTGTTCAGAACGAAACAGTCTTGATATTTATCCTGTTCCACACAAATAAATTGCAATAAGTGTAGACAATTCATCACATGACCTCTGTCTTGAATATCGAAAGAATGAAACTCAACATTATTTTGAAAGATAGGTGAAGTGTGTTTTTCGCTAAATTACAGTCTCGCTGAAGTAATGTAGTCCGTTGGTAAAACGTTGTTTACTCCGAAATAATAAATAAACTTGGGTTTCTTGAGTAGTAGAAATCGGCAGTATCAGTGTCAACGCATTCTCCACGAAAACAACATAAACATTAAGATTCTGAAACTACACCAAAATCGATACAGTATTTTATACTCATTTAATAGTTGAAAAACAGTCATGGTGATTTCAAGATGAAGAAAAACAATAAAAGCGTTGTTCCTTTGCTTGTTTTACCATGTATTTGTAGAGACTTTGTCTCATGTACATTTACTCATTCGCCATACATATGACAGTAAAGACTGCACGAAAATTCTCATTTAAATGCGTTTTTAATATTGGGGCCGTCACGATCATCAGATAGATCGTTACAATGTTACTATTTCACAAATGAAAATAAACATCTTAGATTAGATCTAGAGTTTATTACTGTACTGACAAAAACACCAACTAGGACAAAACCAGACTTGGCATTTTGACAGATACCACGCATGGAGCAGAATATACTTACCCATCTCTAATTTTTGTAGGGTTTACTCTACTAGTGCTTAGTTTTGTGGCGTTTTGTGATTTTTTTTGTCTTTGAAATGTTGTATTAGTTATAGTATAACTAATCGACCGTGATGAATATCAATAATATTAATGTCACGAGAACCAAACAATGCAGGATTAAACGAGTTTTGGAACTTGTTCCAAAACGAGTTTAATCCTTTGCGTTGTTCGACACTAGTGACATTATTATTGATATTCATCACGGTTGATTAGTTATACTTACTATTATATAAATTTTCAAATCATTAGACAGATTTTTGATGCAATGTTATTGGGATTATCTTTTTAATATCAATGCGCCATGTGTTTACATTGACGATAATTATGTGACGTCATTTCCTAGAGTGAAAATAAATTGTTTATTTCAATGAGTGAAAATATGAGATTTATTTCATTGAGAAAACTCGATAAATCACCGCTATCTATATAATAATTTGAGTTTTGTTTTGTGAATATGCCATTTTTTTTATTTCTGATTATAGATATTTCCCTTTCTAACTGTTTGCTTTGGTATTCGTTTGCCGATGATGAGAAATCAGCTAATGCAATTTGAAAAGAAAAATCAGTCATATAATTTTTAAAAAATTTTTATATGCTCTTTCTAATCAATATATGAAAATACAGTTTACAGGTACCATTTCATTATTTTTCCACCAATCAAATTTCTCAAAGAATTTCAAATAAATAAATTACTTTATCGAATACTGAATCATGTGTAAATATTTTTTTTTTAAATCAAGAATCCGCAAATTAAAAAAAAAAAAAATAATTAAAAAAAAAAATTTCTTCAAAATTTGCTTCCTTTTTAACAGAAGAAAAACATGCATTATTTATAAATGCGCATGTGCAGAATCTAAATTCAACGTTACTTCGATATTTTGTTATTTATAAATTTGTTTGAAACTAAGAAGTATCTCCCTCATGCTAAAGACTGTCTTTAGCTGAATTTGACATTTCATTTAGATCAGTTTTGGTTCTTTGTTACATGTAAGGTTTTAAACATCTTTGAGTTTATGGTCTTCCAAATTTATCTGCACTGAAGAGACATAAGTTGTCGAAATGCCCATATGCAGAAGCTTAATTAACAGTAACTACGGTATTTCGTTATTATATTTATTATATTTGTATGCTGTATTGTTAATAAGTGTTAAAATTTATCTAACGTCTACCCTCTAATAGGGTCTATTAGTCTCGTCATGTGACTAAAGAGAGTCCACGTTAAACCGGCAATTCGAAAACGTTTCCCGCCGAAACATGACGTCTGGGGATTATGACGTTCAAATTTTTGTTTGAAACGTCATATATCTTTGTTTAAAATGTAACTTCCGGTTACAGTTTTTGGTCCCGGAAGTTCCAAAATTGTACGAGACCTACAGACCCTACTACCATATAATTTCTTTCTACTATGATGTTTTTGTTTTGAAGCGGGGCATAACCACTTTATAAATACTTTAATAATTTCCACACACATCGTGTCTTTATCACTGAACTCGTAGAAGCAACAATAAAATATATCTATCTGTCATTATTATCTGACGCATTTTTTCATATATGTTCAGAGATCCATCACTGTTTTCTTCTGGACAAATCGTATGATTATTAATACAACTGAATATTATAGAGCGAAGGTTTTCAAATGTTCACTAAAATCATTCATTTAAGGACATTGTTTCCTTGAAATGTTTTCATCCTTCAAAATATTCAGATATTTTTAGTCATATTTTAATAATTTGTAACATTTTTTCATGGATTAGCATTTTTTATGATCAGCTTGTGATATATTGGCAGTATTTCAGTTTCCTGCTAAATATTGAATATAGGACATTTTGTTTTTGATACGGAATTTCTCATGGCCAGTATCAAGCAAGCCCGTTAGGACGAGCTTGATGCGTTACGCCGCGATAAAGTCCCTAAGAAAAACAAAATGTCCTATATTTCTTTCATCGGTGATTCACAAACTAATAAATGAAATTCTATAATAAACTGAAATTATCCATGAAATTTGTTTTGCACGGTAAATAATTATTCAATAATTAATGCGCATTCTTCATCTGTTCAACGTTTGACCCGTATGAACATGACGGCATAGCAACGTGCACGTGACGTCTTGACTGTGACCCGTTATTTTCTATATTACAGCCTTTTCCGTGATTCTGAAAATACCAGGCAATGGAGATCAAAGATAATTCATACAAATTACCGATAATCTAAAAAACGAGATCAGCAACCAAGCTTTTTTTTAATAATGAATATAAAACAAATGTGTTCAAAAGTCATGAATAATACATACAACAAATACAAAGAGGACTGTTTAGAAATGTAATACAAGTAATAATTTAAATGATGCCAGATTCAGTCATTATCTGCAATAAGACAGATGGTGTGTTAATTTTTGTTCTCTTCGAAAAATTTGCATTTTGACAAAACACTTCGTCATTTATTATACTTTAGGACAGAGTTTGCGATATTTGCAAACAATGTATTATCCATTGTACTCCAAAAAAGGAAAAAGGACATTGAGACAAAAATGATTCGTCTATAATGTTCGATGCATATGATGTGCATTGCTGAATGTAAAAAGGTACCTTTCGACGAAAAAAAAAAAACAAAACAAAACAAAAACATAACAAAACAAAAAACAAAAAACAAAAAAAAAAACAAAAAAAACAAAAACCAGAGGCTCCCAGGAGCCTGTGTCGCTCACCTGGCTTTCAGTTGAAACAATCAAGCTCACATTGTAAATTATATAGTTGAACTAAAGTCCCTCAAAATTTGGTAGTTAGAACACCACCAATATATTGAACTGTATTTTAAGTCTGATCATGTTTGAATATATTCAATATTGAATATATTTCTTTGTTGGGCTTTTTTGACAAAAACGTTCTTGTTAAGGACCACTTTCAACACCAGTTTTGAAGTTGAGACATCATTTTATAAATGGCAGTCAACGACAATTTTCAACACCATAGTTTTGAAATTATGACATCAATATCTTTTTTGGAAACCAAATTTCATTGAAATCAGACTATGCTGAATTTTCCCGCATTTTTTGTGGTCATTTTGAAAATGGTGATCAGCAAACAATTTTCAAATCCGGTTTTGAAGTGGCAACATGAATATCTATTTGGAAACCAACTTTTATTGAAATAGGACAGTGTTTAATTTCCCCACCTTTTTTGGCTGCCATTTTGAAAATTGCTGTAAACGAACACTTTCCAACACCGGTTTTGAAAGCGCAGCATCAATATCTATTTGGAAACTTAGTTTCATTGAAATCGGACAATGTTGAATTTACCCACCTTTTTGGCGGCCATTTTGAAAATGGCGGTAAACGAACACTTTTCAACGCCGGTTTTAATGTCACAACATCTATTTGGAAACCAACTTTCATTTAAATCGGACAATGTTTAATTTTCCAGCCTTTTTTTGGCGGCCATTTTTTAAATGGCGATCAACGAACAATTTTTAATGTTGGTTTTGAAGTTGCAACATCAATATCGATTTTGAAATCAAATTTCATTGAAATCGGACAATGTTGAATTTTCCCGCCTTTTTTGGCGGCCATTTTGAAAATGGCAGTCAATGAACAATTTTCAACACTGGTTTTGAAGTCGCAACATCAATATCCATTTAGTGAGTAAATTTCATTGAAATCGAACAATGCTGAATTTTCCCGCTTTTTATGGCGGCCATTTTGAAAATTGCGGTAAACGAACAATTTGCAACACCAATATCGAAGTCCACACAACATGGCAAACATTTTATCAATTTACACTTAACCTTCATCATTTTTTGCAATTGTACTTGACCTCTATCTGTTACACTTTTTGAAATAAAAAATAACAAATGTACAAATTTTTAAAATTTAACGGAAAAAGGGCAATAACTCCAAGAGGGGTTTTCAGATTTTCTTCAAAATTGAAGGGCAGGTAAATCTTGCCATGCTGATCATTTTAACCCCGTCCGATTTTTGTTTTCTGTAACAGTTTTCGAGTTATTTGCAAAAACACCAATTTGTCCCCTATGTTCTATTTTTAGTAACAGCGGCCATCTTGTTTGATCTACGGACTAATCGGACGTAATTTTTAAACTGCATACCCTACTGATGATTCAGGCAAAGTTTGATTACAATTAGCCCATCAGTTTCAGATATTTGAAATTGTTGACGGACAGACGGATGTCGGATAACGGACGCAAAGTAATGGCAAAAGCTCACATGGCCTTTTAGGCCAGGTGAGCTAAAAAAGGGATCTGTTGTACTCAACGGAAATATTACCCATTTTCACAATGATGTGTCCTATTTGTGCGTATTTCTGCAAAATTATGCGTTACATAATTGTCCTCAACGAAAACAAGAATTTGCATTTCGACTAAGAACGTGTCATCTGTTTTGCTTGACATTATCCTGTTCATTCGAACAACCAATAAAATATCTACTGTTCCCGACACAAGCAAAACAAAAAAATGAAAACTTAAACAATATTCGTAAATATATAGGTTTAATTTAAATAACAGTTTTTGTTTTCATCGTCTTATAAGAGGAATGTCAAAAAAATCCTGTTCGAAAAGGATTCGATGTATTATTTCTGAGATATGTCTTTGCCTTGTCTGCAACCTCCTGCCAGTGATCATACCCCGCCATAACATTTGAGTATGGAGTTACTGGGTCGATGATGTATGGCGCTGAATGTCTGTATTCAAAATAAAAAGCCGACATATAAAGTAGTTAAAATAGTGTACACATAACAAAAAAAAATAATAAAAAAATGCATTGGAGTTGGATAATAAAAAAGTTGGAGTTAACATATGCGAAAGGGGGTCTCATCCCGATTTCCCGTCATTAAAATGAGCAAATCCCGCAACCCCGGACATTTTTTGCGAAACGTCCCGATCCCGGAAGATTGTTTTAAGAAACCAAGTTTTGCCAATCCCGATAAATTTTACCATAAAATCCCGATTTCCCGGGTCTAAAGACACCCTTTCCCTTGTCCCGATGGCATTTTCTTCCCGAATTCCCGGCCTTAAAAAAGACCAATCCCGATTTCCTGAAGCTAAAAAGGGCCAATCCTAGCGTCCCGAAAATGTTCTCCCCCTCTGTTATGGTGTCATGTTTATTTACTCCAAATCCTTCCGTAAAATATTTACTATAATAACATTTTATATTTGCAATAGGGTCTGTAAGTTTCGTCATGTGACACAGAGAAATCACGATGAAATTGCAATTTGAAAACGTTTCCCGCCAGAATATGACGTTGCAGGATTATGACGTTCAAATTTTTTGCTTGAAACGTCATATGTTTTTGTCTAAAATGCAACTTCCGGGTACAAGTTTTGGTCCCGGAAGTTCCAAAATTAGACGAGACTTACAGACCCTATAAGAGACATGTTTAATAAACAATGAAAGGATATGGAGTTGACAATGAACTCGTGGGTCAATATTTAATAGTAATACCGAAATCAGCAATGGACATATTTAAATCAGCATCTCATCATTATATGCTGTAATAATACAAATATTAAACAAATATGGAGTAAATGCAAAAGGCCTAGTCTCTACAAATACAACAATAAAACCAACCAATGACACAACGGTTTTATTGTTGTTCTTCATCTTGAGTCTTTCAACGAGGCTTATGCAAATTACAATTTATAGCAACTACCTTTGCTTTGAAAATCTTATTCAATAATTACAGTGTCAGAAATTTAATGGGAAGTAGCACTCTGGCAATTTTTAAAAGATTCGAATTCGGTCATGATCATAGAAAGCCTGTGACAAATTTTCAAGTAAATGGCATTGTCAAAAATGTCTTTTAACTCTACGTAGTGTCGGAAACGACTATTAGGGGACGACTATTTGATTTTTAGAGGGACGCTTGGCCGATTTTGCCTAGAAAAATTATTCATTTTCATGACAAGTAGGATTAAAATATTTATTTTCACTTGTACCAAGGTTAAAGTATTTATTTTTTATACTTTTTTCCTCATTGACCGCTCCCGACGTGTGTTGCTTCAGTGACATATTTTAGCTGCGATCGATGTTGCTCAACATTTCTATTCTCTTCTTGTAACCCTGGTGCTTTCAGCTGGACAACCCTGAGCATCGTCCAAGTTGGCACTCCATGGCGGATGGGGAGCAAGGGAGTGACCTTGATATAATTTTTGTCAAGAATACCACTTAAGTGCACGCTAGGGGCATTCTTGATCTCGCTTGAGGGGGTGAATATTGTTCACCTCTAGTTGAAGACCCTCAGGAGACATAATGATGTAGACAGGAATAGAAGCACTGTCCTTGATAAACTGGAGTATTCTATGTATCGTGTGCGTTTTTGTCACGTGTACATTCACTTCATATCCTTTCATTTTTCCTATTTACAAAATCGCCCAAGTCCCCTCCTCAAAATCAAGTGGTCGTCCCCTAAAAATACAATAAAGCATGGCTATACCAAACTTGTCACAAAATTTCAAGCAAGTTTCATGAGCCATTGCAGTCAAAATCTTAATAAAAAATTGTGATTGAATGATGAAATGGCGGACACAGGGCGAAAGAATACGTTCCAATCTCCTTTGGTTATATTAAAGACTTTGCTATTAGCTAAAAAAAATAAACTTAATAATATGTTTGTGCGCTGTTTATTAGTAAATTTTTAACCAGCATAACATTCAACTTTACAATAATCCGAGACCCTATATTAAGATATCTGTAGTTTTGCGAAAGAATTTTAAAAAACTTACACTACAATATATCAAATTTCTGTTCGTAAAAAATATAGATTTTTTTTTCAAAATCTTAGCTCGAGTCCTAATAATCAATTTTGTCATTGTGAAGATGTCATATTAAGAGAATACGATACTGTGTTTTGTTACAATGGCAATTTTCGCGTAGGAGAAAATCGATATATTTGCAATTAAGAAAAATCCGCAAAAATTTCCCCGGACGCGAATGGTATGGTTTTGAAGTGTAATATGTATAAGCAATGCCATGGTCGAATGTAAAATACTTCCATCATGAAAATAATCCCCTCGCGAAATGTTTGTCCAACAAAGTCGCGAAATAATGCCCTGCGAAAATTTGCACATTCATAGTAATTTATATTATATCTGTACAATATTCCAGTAAATAGAGATAAAATGTGAAATTACTTTGTGAATGTAACACTATTTCTATGTTGACGCCGTGTACTTGCTGCCATTTACACTGTATATTCCCATGTCTAGCGAAATCGTTTATACAGGTTCAGCACGTGACGTCTTTTAACCACTTTTCTATTTTGATTTAAAAATATACTAAAGACAGAATATAAAATTTAAATTTAAGGGGGTTCGCCACTCCATTTGAAAATAAATAGGATTTCAAATAAACATGATTTTTTATTAGAAAATTAAAAAAGAAGTAATTTAGGTGAAGAAAATTGATAGGTTGATGATCTCGTTTTTGAGATTTAAACGATTTAAAATTTGGCGGGAAACTGAACTCCTCTGATTTTTCATAGGATTAACATTAACAAGGTTTGACCATGAATGAATATGACAGAATAAATAGAATTCATTGAAATTGTTACAGAATGCTCATAAAGATATATAAAAATGAAATTATGGAAAAAAATAAGGGGGTTAATGTGCAAAAAATTATAATGCTTTTAAATGGATAAAACCCGAGAATTCCGAAAATCTGACAGAAATTCCAAAACATGAGGAGCGAACCTCCTTAAACGTATACCATGTTGTCAGATATTTTACACTTGCCTCTGTCTAGCAGTCATGTCATAGTATTCATCAAACTCCACACGTAAATTCTTATAAGAAACCAAGGCCTCCATTACATATCCAATAGCATTTTTTAATTCAAACGTGTCGGGTTGTCCAGACTTTTTCCACAGATGCATTATTAATAGTTCCATTGCATAGGATGGAGGTGGTTCCTGTAACAAATTCGTTAGAAACTTTTTGAAGGTTTTTATTTTCATTTTTATTATTATTTTTGACAGTTTTTGTAAACACAGTTTTCCTATTTATGTTTGCTAACAGATAAAGCAGTTTAAGGTAGTTCGACACTAATACACGGCGCATTCGATTGGCGCATTTGCGAAACACGCGTCGGATGCGGAATTGACTTGATTTTCAAACCGGAATACTCCTGTATTGGCCTATTCACTGAGACGTCATAATAGATTGACATACACATTCCCGCGAATTAGCTCTCTTTTCCCGTAAATATTGTCTGTTTCATAAACTGTATAAAATATCTCTCTTAATCGAACGGTGACATATAGATTTTTTCAGCGTAACAGATAGCTTAAGTGTATATCTCTGAAATATCAAAAATAAAAAGAAATCTATCTGATATTTTATTTTATATGAAAGATAAATAATAAGCATGTTATCACAGTTCCCTATATAGTCTTTGTAAATATTGCTGAAAAATACTGAATTTGGCATAATTTTCAAAGCCAGATAACAGAAAAGGATGATAGGTGACATATCATTTTTATTTTATTTTTTGAATATATAGGTTTAGACCTACAAAATATCTTAAAAGAAAAAAATTCTTACTGAAATTTTTATTAGGATCGAACTACCTTAATTGTAAAAGTGGATATGTAGTCTTCTCAGCTTTCGACTATATTGTAGACCTGTCTCAAAACATTTAATGATCGTCAAAATAACAAGGCTTAAACGACATCTCATGTTTAGCTCACCTGACCCAAAGGGTCAGGGTGAGCTATTGCCATCACTTGGCGTCCGTCGTCCGTCCGTCGTCCGTCGTCCGTCCGTTTACTTTTCACATTTTCATCTTCTCCTCTGAAACCACTGAGGCAAATTCAACCAAACTTTACAGGAATGATGTATGGAAGGTCCCTTACAAAGATTGTTCATTTTGTTCCGATCTGATAAAAAACATGGCTGCCAGCGCGGAACTTAGGTTTAACATAGGACCTTATGGGAAAAAAATCACATTTTCATCAACTCCTCTGAAATTGCTGAAGCAAATTCAACATAACTTTACAGGATTGATGCACTAAAGGTCCTTTACAAAGATTGCTCATTTTATTCGGATTCGACAAAAAACATGTCCGCCAGCACGGAACTTAGTTTAACATTGGCCCTATGGGAAATTCACATTTTTATCTTCTCCTCTGAAACCACTGAAGCAAATTCAACCAAACTTTTACAGGAATGATGTATGGAAGGTCCCTTACAAAGATAGCCCATTTTGTTCCGATCCGATAAAAAACATGGCTGCCAGCGCGGAACTTAGGTTTAACATAGGACCCTATGGGAAAAATCACATTTTCATCAACTCCTCTGAAATTGCTGAAGCAAATTCAACATAACTTTACAGGATTGATGTACTAAAGGTCCTTTACAAAGAATGCTCATTTTATTCGGATTCGACAAAAAACATGTCTGCCAGCACGGAACTTAGTTTAACATTGGCCTTATGGGAAATTCACATTTTTAATCTTCTCTGAAACCACTGAAGCAAATTCAACCAAACTTTTACAGGAATGATGTATGGAAGGTCCCTTACAAAGTTAGCTCATTTTGTTCCGATCCGAAAAAAAACATGGCCGCCAGCGCGGAACTTAGGTTTAACATAGGACCCTAAGGGAAAAATCACATTTTCATCAACTCCTCTGAAACTACTGAAGTAAATTCAACATAACTCTAAAGGATTGATGCACTAAAGGTCCTTTACAAAGATTGCTCATTTTATTCGGATTCGGCAAAAAAAAAACATGTTCGGCAGCACGATACTTAGTTTAAAATTGGCCCTATGGGAAATTCACATTTTTATCTTTTCCTCTGAAACCACTGAAGCAAATTCAACCAAACTTTTACAGGAATGATGTATGGAAGGTCCCTTACAAAGATAGCTCATTTTGTTCCGATCCGATAAAAATCATGGCTGCCAGCGCAGAACTTAGGTTTAACATAGGACCCTATGGGAAAAATCACATTTTCATCAACTCCTCTGAAATTGCTGAAGCAAATTCAACATAACTTTACAGGATTGATGTACTGAAGGTCCTTTACAAAGATTGCTCATTTTATTGGGATTCGACAAAAAACATGGCCGCCAGCACAAAACTTAGTTTAACATTTGCCCTATGGGAAATTCACATTTTCATCTTCTTCTCTGAAACCACTAAAGCAAATTCAACCAAACTCTACAGGAATGATGTATGGAAGGTCCCTTACAAAGATTGCTCATTTCGTTCTGATCCGATAAAAAACATGGCTGCCAGCACGGAGCTAAGGTTTAACATTGGACCCTATTGGAAAAATATTATTTTCATCAACTCCTCTGAAACTGTTGAAGCAAATTCAACATAACTTTACAGGAATGATGTACTTTACAAAGGTTGCTCATTTTATCCCAATTCGACAAAACATGGCTGCCAGCATGGAACATAGTTTAACATTGGCCCTATGGGAATAACATCATTTTCAAAATCTGCACTGAAACTATTGAAGCAAATTCAAGCAAACTTTACAGAAATGATGTATGGAAGGTCTTTTACAAAGATTTCTCATTTTGTTGGGATCCGACAAAGAAAATAGCTCCGAACATTGAACTTGGTTTAGAATGGTACACATATATTAAATCATTTTTTTCATTACATATGCTTCAATTATTGAAGCAAATTCAGTCAAACTAAGATTGCTTATTTTGTTTTGATCTGATAAAAAACAAGACCTCCAGCACAGAACATATTTTAACATAGGATCCTATGGGATAAACATCACTTTCATCACCTGCTGTAAGCATTTTGTCAGGTGAGCGATTCAGGCTCAGTATCTGAGCCTCTAGTGTTTACTTTGTTTCCGCAACCAAACAACCCTTTTTGACTAGTAATATATGGTTTAACAGTCATTTATAATATCCCTTATGTCTATTGAATATAGCAAGGTAGAAGAACTAAGTAAATCGACCAATCGGTACTACAAAATAAATGTTGAAGTTTGTTGTTCTCGTGCTGAGTTGTTTGAGATGTAACTGTTATTAATTAAATGGTAGAAAATATATTGCACACAGTGTATTATAATGATCACTAAGTCTCGTTATGCCAAAACACAGAGATGCAAAGATTTTAATTGCAACTTTTTATATGGAAATTTGTAATAACTAAGATTTTCCATGAAATGAATCGGCAAAACTGGTTGCCAAACTATTGCCCAAGCAGATTCTAAGCTTCAAGGGCAATTTCTGACATTTGTGACTTTGACCATTAGCCAGACATTTTTTTCACATATGTATTATTCTTGATGTGAGGGTATTGTGAAGAATTGCATAAACTGTTGCCCCCCCCCCCCCCAANAAAAAAAACATTAAACAAAAAAAAAAAAAAAGAAAAACAAAAAAAAAAAAAAAACAAATGATTTCATTTTGAATCCTTTTGGGCCTCCTGCCTTACCAAAACGGTAAACGATTCCTCAATCCATTAAATGTACAGTTAACCAATTTTGTTAGCAATGGAATTAAACAAACTCGAGTCGAAATGATAAACAAGACGGCTTATATAGGCAAATATAAGGACAACCAAATTTAACCAAAGGTGAAAGTTTCAGACGCAAAGACAAACAGACATATAAGACAAATTATCGAACTTTGGGAATAAAAAAACGCTCCATGTACATACTCTCAATTTTATTGATGGATATATTAGACACACACTTATGACAATAAACCTGCAAGAACTATAATACTTCCACCGGAATATTGTACCCTCATAAGAAGTTTTATTAGAATATGTATAAAAAATTCCGAGCATACTTATATCTCGTTCTGTTGCAACATATGTATGCTGGAAGTCACTTCATATGAAAAAAGAACCTTTAGTAATACGGGACTTTCGAGATAGGAACTCTTGTGTAATAAGGCGGAAACGATCTCCTCAAATACCTGTTAGAAGGATAACCGGAATCCAGACCTATTCATATATAAATATATACCACCTAAAAACAAACTATTTATGAAATTGAAATGTAATTATAATAAGTCCTGCATGACAATTATTTAACTAAATTTTAATTGACGAAAAACAACTAGTCTGAAGCGCTTCAAATATATTAAATATAAATCACCCTTACCTCAACAGCATTCATTAATGAGTGATTCCATCTGAAGGTATTGATGTATTGATTTTTTTTCGTAAAATACACAAAAATGTCGGAGTGAACACGACTCAAAATTCCCGTATTGCCAACTTTTGATATATCTATCTCTCTGTCTTTCATGATACATGTTTTTCATCGTAAATATTGTATTTTGTTTTTTACTTAAATTGAACATATTGTACCGTATAGCGGGCAATTTTCGCGCATTTTCGCGGATGAACTCATATCGCGAAAATAAATTCTGCGAATAATTGATGTATTTTTAGGATATATATAGGATCTTTGATAGTGCGCGAAAATTTAAAACGCTAAAATTTTTGGCATACATTTTGTACTCAAATCCGCGAAATTTTTGACCCGCGAAAATAACCCGCTATACGGTAAAATATCAACATGAACAGTCCTCGGTGGCCTACAACATTCGTTTGAGGTTAGACAAAACATTAGGGTTGATTGAGAGGATTTATTTTTAATGTATGAATGTAGAAAAGTAGACAACAGGATACATCTACGATGCTGAAAATTACTATCACATGCCAATCGAACTACACAGGAAAAAAACAAATACGACAAGAGACAAACATAAACAACGATATCGGATTTGCTAACGGCACTAGCAAAAGCCAGCGGTACGGTCAAACCGGTTTATGGGTATCCCAAACCTCCCCTTATCTGTCCCGTTTCTTTGTAGTATATGAAACCCAAAACAGGTAGACTACTAACTCCATGACCACAATCTTGAAAGGAAAGAAAATGACAATACGTAATTTTGAAAGATGGGTCAAGGGGTGACTGTTACACTTTGTTTTTATATTCTCATAAAAAGCAATGGCAACCATATCGACAAGTCATACTGAAATATACATTTGAAATTTGGCAACATCATAGCTGTCATTATGCTGATCATCTGGTAAGATTTTTTGTGTACAAACAAGTCAATTAAAACAAATATTTAGTTTTTGATGCAATGTTTACATGCATTGATCATTCACAGATGCGAACAGATATGATTTGGTAGATCCATCGTTTATAACCGGACTGACAACCACCGACGTGTGGAGCAGATCATTCTTACCCTTCCTGAACACTTGATAATAGTTCCGGTTTCCAAAGGGCGTTAAGACTGTAAGTGCTGAAGATTCTTATCTTGTCTTGTATATAACACTGTCATTGTTTAGTTTTGTATTCGAAGATGATGTTTGTTTTACCGATTTGTCCTTTTAATTCATGTTATTGACCGAATATTTAATACATTCCCAGAGGGTTATCAGATTTTTTACATTGTTTCGGTTTGAGGGTTAGGGATTTAAAATTGGTTTTGACTTAGGGTTAGAAAATGTCACCAATAAGCCACCAAATAGATATTTCAACTTCATATTTTAGCTTGCTGTGTGACGGTTGTCATTCGTGAAGCAGATCATGCTTACTCTTCCGGAGCACCTGATGATACCTCAGTTTTTGTAGGAATTCACACTTCAAATGCTTTAGTTTTGTGGCATTCTTGTTTATTTTTGTCACAATCAAACTATTTTATTTCGTGTTAGATATTAATTGAAATGATTTTGGATTTTTTAATTTTAGAATCTTCAATTTTACTTCGGTATTAGTTTGCAAATATGGCAATGTCATATAATAATCGAAATGTCCTCTACTGGCATGTGGTCTATTTACATATGGTTGCTCCATATTTTTGTTTCTAATATTTCTTGATCAGCACAGCTGCGCTCTTGGAAAGTATTAACGAAAACGATCGACTTCTATATCTCAATCCATAACATTCTACCGGCTGCCATGAAATATGTATTAATGACTCTTACACTTATGTTATTATTTTTCCAGTCTTTTACATATCTAATCAACCTCTTGAGCTGCTCGGGTCTATCTGCTTTGATGAAGTCTCTTTGCTTTTTAGTCAGGGATGGAGTAAAGAACTTTCTCTGGTCCGACGAAGTTTCACTCATCTGTTGATAAACTTCGGCAGAACTATCTAAAATAAAAAAAAGATGTAAGAAATTACATGTTAAGTCCTTTGACTAGAACGTTTCGATTAAATTTGCTTATATCTATTCTTGCCATATATAGAAAAACAATATCTCCGAAAAAGATGTCAGAAAAATGTCCGTTTGCTGTTTTATCTTAAGGTAGCACAACAGTCTTCGGAGGAGAACTCTGAATGACTATGTCTTTGTTAATTTTAAAAGATACAATAACAAATGAGGTATCAAACGAAAGGGAAATGAAAACATTATCTTTTGATGCCCTTTTAAAGAGTATCCATATTGAGTATTAATGTATAAATTTCCATATTTGAAAAAAAAATGAGTTTTTGATATAATATTTTTAAAATGAAAATAACTTTTACATTTTTACACATAGCTGAATTCTGTTTATCTGCAAGAACCATTTAAATGCAACAAAACCGTGTCTCAGATTTTTATATAGGGTCTGGTTTGAAAATAAATTAATTTTAAATATTGAAAAAGCAAAATTTCTTTGAGTTAAAATTTAAAATAAATTCATTTTTAAATCATACCCTATATCAAAAATCTGAGACATGGTTTTGTTGCATTTAAATGGTTATTTCAGATAAAACAAACATAATTCAGCTATCTGTAAAGACGTGAAAGTTATTTTCATTTTAAAAATATTATATCGAGAACTGAAATGTTTGCCAAATATGGAAATTTTGACATTAATACTTAAGAGGAATACTCTTGAAATCAGCATTAAGTGTTAATTTAATCATTTTCTTTTTATTTGATAACTCATTTGTCACTGTATCTTTACTAATAACAAAGTTACAGTCTTTCAAAGTAAGGGATTGACAATTTTCTTCAGAAGACTGTTGTGCTACCTTAAGTTTTTCATAACAATGAGCAGAAAATGACTATTGATAGTTAAAGATGGAAGGTAAAGGTTAAATATCTTAAAATAAGAAAATCCAAGGAGTTGTCTCTCTGTCATTCCGGAGCACCTGATGTCATTCTTTGAGAGTTCACACTGTTAGCGCTTTAGTTTTTATTGTTGTATTTGTAGTGTTTGCGTTTTGTGGTTATTTAGCGTCTTTGGTCTTCCGTCTTCTGGTGTTCTTACTTTTGCCTTATTTCTGGACTTTGACTTTATGTAATCTTGTTCTTTGTTCTTTCGTAATTCTACTGCCGTTGTTTTTCCAAAACTTCGAAATCATTTTGTTCTCCAAAATAAAAAAAAATAAATAGGGGAAATCATTAGCTCAGCAGTTGCCAACTATAAAAAAATCAGCACGAAGACCATAAGATCCAGCGTTCTGTTCTTATTTCAACACCATGCTTGAACATTGAAAACAAGGGCTCTACAAGGAAGGCAGACTCGGAAAAGAGAGGTATGCTTACAACCCACCACTAAAGCTTCAGACCATATCAATGAAAAACACAAGAACACAAAGGCATCACACAAGTACGGCACAGAAAAGAGAAAAGAAAAGACAGATGAACAACACGGAACCAAATTATAACCTTAGGTGAGATCAGGTTCAAAGTTAAAGATATGTTGTTATCTGGACTTTTGCAGTGATGACTTCAAGTTATGGGAAACCGGTAAACCCTCGTTTACGGAGCCTATTTATGAGCAGCTGGGCTCTATCAAGGTAGTTACTGTGTCGACCAATAGCCCTTGATTAGTAAATCAATTGGGAGATGTAAACCCAATATGCCGACGCTGTTGGAATGTTGTTACAGACTTTTGGAAAAGTGAAGAAATCGCATTTGTCATGCAGCTTAGTGTTTTTTTTTCTACCTCTGTGGTCAAATTCGAGATGAAGGTCAAGTATTGAGGCTGATGTGTAAGTCACTTTAGCAACCTAGATTTCGAGCTCTTTCAGATAGATAACATGAAGGAAAGCACCAAAGCGGGGGTTGTATAGTGACCGAATATCACCTTTAAAACGGAAGATAAAATTAATGGATTGGGCTACTTTTTTTCTTTATTTTGAAGAAGTCCTTCAATAAATTCAGCCTCATTAGAGTGGAGAAACAGATCTGCTAAAAGAAATGCACAATTTGTGCGCTTTATGATTCCGATAATCTTTTGAAAAGCAAGTCCACTAAACTGGACAAATGATTTGTCGATCACAGACTCTTAGATTTTAATCACTTCTTCTTTATAATATATTTTTTTCCGATTCGGAGTCATATTTCACAAAAAAGCTTGTTCTCTAGATAAAACAAAGTACCTGTATCGCAATTAAACTTTTTACGGAAGAAACATCTATGAATTAAATCTTTCAGCCGAAATTTTATGTTCATGAGGAATTAACGATACTATGCACAGTTAGAATTAACCAAAATGAAGACCCCTTTGGTCCTTAACTTTGAACACAGTGGTGTCATTAATCCCAATTTTGTAAAGGAGTCCCTATGTTCTGACCAAAATTATTTTACTTACAATTAATGATTTGGTCTCTATACCTAAAGCTATGCTACACACATACGACACTGATGGTACTTCGATGCTAAAGACTGGGATCACTATATGATTGCAAAACATTAAGATGGTAAGAGAAATTATCAAGCAAAAATCTAACCTCAAATTGAAAGATTACCTCTGTAATACAAGTAGTATACCTAGATAACTTTGTGTATACGTACAACGATCTAAATTCACAGCTGGTAAAAGATCAACGTCTATTGTATGGTGATGTCCAGTCCCAGACTCGTTACATTCAACTTGTAGCTGTAATGCTTTAGTACTTCGTCCGACTACTCTGTATCCACTTTTATTCAACGTCTCTGTAATATCATCCAAAATTGAATGTCGGTCCCTCTGCAAGTCCTCAACAGTTCTGTATGAATTAGGTAGTAAAAAGACAAGATCGAGATCAGAGCTTTCTTTGATAGCTGTTCCTTTCCCTGCAGATCCTCCCTGTAGAAAAAAATCTTTATTGAGGACGTGATACGAACGCCAGTTAGCTGGATGAGAGCAGCTTACCAAAGGTTCATGATATATTTGTCATATAATCAACTTTAGACCCTTAATTAAGCTTTAAGTTTAATAGGTTAATATGATTTTTTTTTAATTCTAAATATATGTTGAAAAAATTTTGCAAAGACGACAAAGTGCTTCAGGATATATTTTATCAAATCTAAAAGTAAATAACAAACGGAATCCTAGTAATGAAGTTCTTTGCAAACGGCAGCACGATGGACACACAAGCGATACCACTTAAACACTTAAAAGTTATTGGTATAGGGTTTTCTTCCTCTTTTGCTTGCCGTTAACAAATATCGGCTTTTGAAATTTTGACACCCGCATGCGTTCCGAGATTAGCGTTGAAAGGCGGATATGCCGAAACATTAGTAATAGTGTCATGTGATATATAAGTTCAGAATAATGTGTTGTGTAAAGTATTCGTATACCATTTTGGACAAATATCGGTCCTAAAAATGGAAGTTCAGACTCTGCCACAGGATACGGATTTGCCAAAACAATTAGTAATAGGGTTATGTGATATATGGATGCGGGTTAAAAAGATGCTGGCAATCGAATGATAAACATAAGCAATGAATGGATATGAGGTAAATGCACATAGAAAAAGTCTCAACAAATAAAAAGTAAAACAAAGCAATGGAACAACGCTTTTATTGTTGTTCTTCATTTTCAAGTCACCATAAAGCCTTCAACAAAGAGCTTTGCTCATCCCTCATAGTAAGTTCAAGACGGTCCCTAGCATCTGTTTGAGTAGAATTCATTGTTAATTTTCGAGCAACGCCAAATTAATGCATTTGATTATTCATGAATTGGGGTTGTCAATAAACATTTAATTAACTGGCAAAGTGTTCTTACAATCGCTGTCATCCGTTGCCCCACAAAAAAGACAAACGGAAGACAATCATAACACTTAAACAACCAAAGGACACTTATCGGAGAAAAGTTGGCATAATAAAAACAAGAGATGTGGGATCAATAAAAAGGTGGTCAGAATAACAATTTGATAGTACCACAAAAATACAAAATTGGAAATTAAAATGATTCTCTCAAGCAAAACTAAACCATAACTGAAATAAATATAGCGTATACATCTTTTGCACGGGTTATCTTTTAATAACGGACTCCACACTGCAAGAAAGACAAACTCCGGTCTAAAATAAGCAAAGAAGGGATCTGAATTAAACGTGTAGGTCTATACAAAGACATGGTAAAACAAAGCATTAGAACAACGTTTTTAATGTTGTTCTTCATCTTGAAGTCACCATGAGATCTTTATGTATGGTTAAGTAAATATTTGCACACAAATCCTAATATCAGCTTAAAACGACACTGAGATTGGTACATTTGGACACAATATCAATTGAAACATAATAAAAGTTTTCGGCCCCTCTGAATCATTTGTCAAGATGGCTTCAAAGATTTAACCTTAGGAAAAAAAACAGTTCCGTCTATCGTTAAAAAGAAAAATATCACTGAAAGTTTACATCAAGAGGAATCAAATTAAAAGAAATTGAAATTGAAATTGATAATTGAAATTGTCGATTTGTGGCAATGAAAAATGCATAATAATAATAATGATAATAATAATAATAATAAGAAGAAGAAGAAGAAGAAGAAGAAGAGTAAAAACAATAAGTCTCCACAAACTTCGTTAAAAACTGAATTGTGAACCCATGGGAGAATATAGATACACAACTTGTTACTTGGTGCTTAAGTATACCGCCGATACAAAATTTGCATTTATTTTAATAAGGCTGCATAAATTTAATTGTTTGAAATATTACCTTTATCACCTCAGCTGGTCTGTATTTTGGAGAAACATTATTCTTCAATATATTTGCAATTTTGTCAACTACTCTATTACAAACACTTCTATAGGGGTCGTTCATCTGAAGGTTACTGTCAATATATTGTTGTAGTTCTCTTGTTGTGGAAAATAGCTGTAATATCAACACACACTTTATACTGGTATTTTAGCATGAAAACCTGCTTGAAACGATATGCCAAACAGAACCCCCCCNAAAAACAAAAAACAAAAAACAAAAAACAAAACAAAATCAAAACAAAAAAAAACAAAAACAAAAAACAAAAAGAAAAACATAAAAAACAAAACACCATTAAATATAAAAAAGAAAATGCTTCATTGACAATAAAAAAAACAGAAGGTTATTATGTTGAGTAATTTTAAAAAGATACGTCGAGTTATATCGTATCAGATCGTATCATTTTGCGGTAATACGACAACATTTATGTGCTTAAAACATATCTTAAAATAAATTATTCCTTATTATTAATTTATTATCAAATGATTAATTGTTTTGCTTGATTATAAATACAACATATGTTAAAATACAAATAAAATATTATGACGTTGCACCAAGTCGATATAATTACAAAATTGTATATATTTTTCAGGTTAAAAGTTCTAAAATAATAAATCTGTAACTTTATTATTACAATAGCCAAGGGCCAAAACTTTCCATCGCCGAAGGTACCGATGCATTTCAATTATCCAGAATTCGCTTTTGTCCGATTCCAATGGCTGAAATCACTTTCCGTGCACCCCCATCCCCCCGCTTATAGTCTAATAGACTTTTTTCAGTCTTTCTATATCACCTCTACAGAATAAAACATCTTAACATGAATTATAATTGTAGGCATAGACAGGATAGGGTCACTTTCATGTTAAACCACTCAAAATTCTTAGATTTTCGTTTTCACTATAGTTTCAACTTCTGGTGCCTTAATTTTCTATAAATTGTTGAAATATGCAAAATATTGATATCAAATAAAAGACTAATTCATAATCTTTACAAGGAATATATTTTTGACAAATATATGTCTATTTATGGTCTGGGGTTACAAAAAATGTATCCCTCCCCCTGCATAAATGGTGAAAATAACGAATTTTTGGCTTTAAATTCAGATAAACAGCTTTGGTAATTTGCAGTATTTTTTGACAGTCACCATGAGGCCTTCAACAATGGAATTTGCTCATACCTCAAAGTAAGTTCAGCTCTTAGCACCGGTTTGAGCGGAATTTATTGCTAAATATTGAATAATGCTACATTCATGGCAGGTTATTAGTGAATGCGGGATGGTCAACAAAAATAAAATTAACTGGCAAAGTATTCATACCATAGCTGTCATTTGTTGCCCGACAAAACACTAACGGACGACAATCGAACCACTTAAACAACCAAAGGGCACTCATCGAGTCAAAAGTAGGAAAACTTTGCATAATAAAACCATGAAATGCGCGCACTACACACAGGCGGACAGAAAAGAAATTGCAAAAAAAATTTTCAAATTTAAAAGATTGATAGTCTTTTCATATGAGAATTCTCTCGAAAACAAGTACTTGAACTGAAATGTATATCGAGTATACATCTCTCGCTGAAGGAGTTTTTTTACGGACTCCACACTGTATGAGAGACAAAGACAAACTCCAGTCTTAACTAATCAATGAAGGAATGTGGAGTAATTATACTACTCAACAAAAGGAACGATACTCAGATTTTATCAAAAATAATACTTTACTTTCTTGCAGAAAACTATAACTCGTCGACAAAATGTATTTTTGCATGTAAGAATTAATATTATGCCAAAGAAATGTCTCTTTCAATTTCTGAACCATTTCCGGTCACGGTCAGGGTCGTCTTCCAGAATTTGTTAAGCAGATGTATAGAGTGAATATATCCACATTTTTGTTTCCCAAACAATCACATTTTCGAACTGGCTGACTTCAAACCTCTGTTGCTATGTCGACAATGAATTCATCAGGCCTATTTTCCACTATCAACTACCGTTCTCATGAGTGTAATTACAAAAAAAAACAGGATAACAGTATACACCTACAATGGCCGGGAACCACAATCACATGCCACAATTTACAGGCGAATTGCACTAGAAAAACAATAAAGAAAATAAAAGACAAACATAAAAACAATTGGAACTCGGTATAGGCCATGTTCGCTTTAAATCAGTCAATAGTCTTTAGTTTGTTCTTCTTTTCTCATAGCAATGAATCACAAGGGTAAAAATCGAGTTCGACTGCAAGACAGCTAAGGCATTCCCCACGTTCATTTTGAATTGAACAGGGCATCGGAAGGGGATTTGTTTTCCACTTTTTAACATGGCAAATTGTAAAGCGATGAAGTGTCTCAATTATTGACATCAAACAATTTAAATCATCTATCAGTTAACAGCGAACTCGATCATCGGGCGAAAAAACTATCATTCCGGATTTTGATCGTATCCATTACAGAATCGATTTAAAAATTGAATAAACTTATGCGTTTTGGCGTTGAATACATAAATATATATTTAAAAGAAAAACTACGAAATAAAAAAAATATTTGCAAAATTATCTGTGTATCGTTTCTTTTGTTTGAGAATTAATCTCTACAAATACATGGAAAAACAGAGCAATGGAACAACGCTTTTATTGCTGTTCATCTTGAAGTCTACATAAGTCCTTCAACAATGAGCTTTTTAGAAACTTTCAAATGAATATATTTCCATCTATATTGACATATTTAAGAAATAATCTCTAAATTATTGAAAAATTAAAAAAAATGACTCGATAATGAAAAAAGTAAATCAGCAAAAACGCAATTTCAAATTCAAAGTAACTTAAAAACAAATTTGAACGCTTCTTATCTCCTAATTACAGTATAATCGAGTTTAATGTTTTGAAGATAGTCATTTTTAGGGGAACGTAAAACAATATTGATAATGGTATATATGCAAATAGGGGGTCTAGAGATTCTAGAGACAATATATTTCAGCAGCAGGCCAGTAATGTGAATTTTATCCATATATTTACATACTACACGAGAAAGACGATAATGGGCAATAACAATATGCATGTTATACTACAGGTTACGGGCATTTCTACTTTGAAATAATGAAACTTGACATAAAATTCACAGTCAATATTAACTATTATGAATGGCACTGAGATTACAAATATAAGGAGTAGATTCTTTTAAATTTATATGAACTTTAGAAAGTTAGACGTATAAAATATATATAGTAAATGATAACCGAACCGTCAATCCAAAAGCGAACAATCCAAGGACAATGGCAACACCAGAAACAAAAAAGGGGGAACAGAGACACAACATTGGTACGGCACAGAAAAGAAAAATGAAGACACACACACACACAAAGATGAACAACACGGACCCAATAAAAAACCATGGGTGAGATCAGGTGCACCGGTAGAGTTAGTATCTCCTGCTTTTTATAAGACACCCGCCGTGTTGAACATGTCAAATCCGGTAGTAAAGTCAAATCCGGTAGAGGAAACAACAATTAAACTTTAAAGGGAAGGATCTGTTTTCATCTGGGAAACATATATCCCATAGCGGTCCACAGGATGGTGATGTCGACCGTAAAACTTCTGAAGGGATGACTTTAAGTTTTGGGTAACATACCCTTGTTGAAGTAGCCTATTTGTGAGCAACCGGGCTCTATCAAGGAAGTCACCGTATCGAACACAGGCTCTTCAATAGCGAATGAGCTGGGAGATGTAAACTCCATATGCCGGCGCTGCTGGGATGTTGCTACAAAGAAAAGGGAAGTTTACTATTGGAAAGGTGAAGTCATCGCGTTTGTCGGACAGCTTAGTTTGAAGTCTCCCTCTGGTGTCAATTTCAAGGTGAAGGTCAAGGAACGAGGCTGATGAAGAAGTGTCTGTGGTATCCTTAATTTCGAGCGCTTTTAGATATAGAATATAGGACCTTTCGTTTTTGATACGGACTTTATCACGGTAATATATCAGGTTATCCCGCTAGGGCGAACCTGATATGTTACCGTGATAAAGTCCGTATCAAAAACAAAAGGTCCTATATTCTGTTTATCGGGAATTTCCAAATATTGCAATTTCTTGGTTAAACTTTTAAAAAATGAAGTGAACTCTTTCTTTGGCGAATAATTCTTGTGTAAACTGTATTGTGCACAATTCCTGTTGACGTTAAGGTACTGTGACGTCACATCCTTCTGTTCGTTAGTTTGAACAGGACACGTCATGCCATTTTATTCTCGTTGGAAAAAAATGTCACCAACAACGAAGGATAGCCCATTCAACTGATATAAAACAACAGGAAATCAATGCCGCAACATCGTAAGAATCTTTCGCTTCAAATGGACATCATTCAAGAAGATAAATTCGTCAAACACAATGAAGTTTGTCATTGGCATTGCGCCTTTCTTGTCACTGAATACATCCTACGTAATTCAGTATTGCAGGGGTTTGCAGTAACGGGGTAGGCGTCTCTTTGTCTCCATTTAAAATCGGCGACAGTTTTTCAGAAGAAGCAAACTATGAGTTAGCGAAAGATTGGATTCCGATTGATTGTATTAATGGCCTGCATGATGTTTTTATTGAAGTATCAAGGTATGATTTTTTAAAGAAATTATTGGGAAACATGTTGTCTTTTTAAAAGACGAACGATTTCAAAATTGTTAACTGTTTGTAATCGCAGATAATTTTCATTCATGAATTGACTTTGAATTCAGATTAATGCGCGTCGCTTCGGTTCGCGCATGTCATCTGACGTACTGACCCAATAAATTTTTGATATGGTCCAGTACGGCGATACGGACTTTATCGGTCAGTACACACCAAAAGAAAGAAGTACAAATTACTGATAAGATAAATTTAAAAGTACGAAAAAAAACATCTTGTACATGTGTATTTGTCTCTTAATTGGTATAAAGTTTATGTCAGGTAAATAATCTTGGCATTTGACAAAGCCAGATACAATAATTGTTTGTCAAAGTTAGTCAATACTGTGACGTTGTAATGATATGAATTAATTAAAAGTTACTAGGAAAATTTTGCCTAATTTTTTTAGGGGTAATTTCGCGAATGTTCGTATTTTGCATCGCCCTTGGCACTTTTTATATATTGATATAGTGTATAAATTTGGCCAAAATATAGCTTAAATCAACTTTATCGCAATCTGGCATGCATGCGCTTTATAATTTACAAATTGAATAATTAGACTTAGAATTTTGTAAAATTCTAAAATGCTGAAATTTTTGCACGAATATCGGACCAAACATTAGATTTAACATATATTTTGTCGCAAAAATTGCATATTCCGTTATAATGCATCTTCTGAAAAAAAAGCAAAATATTAGTATGTTTTATAAGTATGTATGGAAAGACGGGTATACTGTTAGGCTTTAAGCATTATTTTGTCGGGGTAGGGGTAAATTTTTTGGTAATAAGAGTCACAACACATTCCTTGTTTTTCTAAAAAGTATTTCAAGACAACCACTGTATCGCTTAAGACAATTAATCGACATATCTACATATACTTCCTCAAGATTTGCCACATATAACGATTCAACAGTGAATATTGGACAAATCTGAAATGCTGAAAATTTCTATTTTTCATCAATTTCGGACAAAATATTGAGTTAAAGCCGACAAGTGGGTTTTAAAATACAAAACCATGATATAATTCATGCAGAGTTATATACAACGCAGATTTTGCGTGTTTTTTTTTTATTTTTATGCAAATAAGATTTTTGGAGGCTCATAAAACGCTCCATGTTTTTCTAAACAATGTTTTAAGACAACTTATGTATCGCAGATATACCGTCCAGATTTGATAGACAGAGAATTTTTGACAAATCTGAAAAGTATAAAATTTTCATCAATTTCGAGCAAATTTTGAGTTTAAATCGACAAATGACTGCTAAAATACCAAATATTGATATAATTCATGCAACATTGTCGTATACAACACGATTTTGCTTGTTCTGGTTATTTTAATGCGAACATAAAAATCGTCAATTTAAGAGTAATTTTGTCGGGGTAAAGGTAAGTTTGATGGATGTAGGAAGTTTTACTATTTGTAAAGAAGTTATTATGAACATCCATTTTGTACCTCTTTTCATAAATTTGAACTACTGATAGATAAGATTACACGAATAAAGAACAACACTGTGTCAAATGCAAAAATATTCAAAGATCTGTTTTGTATATTTAAAAGTGATAGTCTGTTCAATTGCAACATGTTAACGTCAGTATAGAAATGATACTATGTGAGATATTTGTAATGCTAAATATACCATATGATTTCAATTTATACCATTTTTTTTCATTGCTGAGAGGTACCAATCAACAATTTGAAGCAATTGAAAGAAACAACTTGTCAAAAACGGAATTTTCCCAAATTTAGTTGGGTTTGTCTTGAGAAGGGGCCTGTTCCAACATAAGATTATGCTCATGTTAACATGTTTATTTTGAAGAGAAGATATCATTGGACTAAAATGTAGGTTGGGTTCATAAGTGAGGGGCGCATGGGGTCAATTTCAGCCCATGGCCAAACATAAGTGAATAGAAAAATTTGTTAGCGAAAGGAGTACCGCAAAACACTAGGTCTCCTATTAATATCTCAGGGCGCATCAAAGGGTGCTCTAAGGTGTATTGTTTCTTGTGACTTATTCTCAATATGTTCAAAGATCGAAGTCTAGTCAAAAAAATGAACATGTCTAAAATCAATCAATACCTTTGCTCAGTAAATAAGAATTCTGTAACTCGCAATTTTTAGATCAAGGCATGTAAAAGTATTATTATTATTATGTTTTTACAACTCTACTATAAACCAATACCTGTTACCCAAAATAAGGCTCTTACCGACAATAGATCTACTAGTAAAATTATGATTATAAATAATCAACAAGCACACAAACGAAGGAACCGTAAATCTGTTTTTGTTCCTGCGAATCGAACCCTAGCAGTAAACTACATTCACACAATCAATACAATACAATATAGAAACGGTACCATACTACAAAAATTATATCGGGATTTACAAGAAACAGACACATTGTGTAGCTTTCACTCATGAAAAACTTGTATATTGATGTAGTAAAAATGAAGAACTACACATGAATTATTATCTATTGGCGGCTCAAAGAGGGGTTCCAGGAGCTTGACCCCTTCCCTTTTTGGAGCAAATTTTAAATTTTGTGCAGTATTTAGGTTAAAATAGACAAAAAAAGTACGAGATTCGTACTGGAACTCCCCTTTTGTCTTCAACTCCCCATTTTTTCGAAGGCTTGATCCGCCGCTGTTATCAATAGTAAATTAAAAAGAGGTATAATATTTTGACAACTATAATAACAAAATGACTGTTCAGATAGTTAAATTTAGACATAGTCAACCTTATTATTCTTTAATAGTTCAAAAAGGCAATCAATAACTAAATACCGAAGTCACTGTGAATTCACTTTCTGCATATGCGCATTTCGACAACTTATGTCTCATCAGTGCAGATAAAATCTAAACGTTTGGAAGACCATAAACTCAAAGATGTTTAAAAACTGATAGAGAATCAAGAGTTTTACTTGTTCCATCTACACACCATTTAAGAGCATATAAAGAATCCAATGAAGCAAAATCCTTTCAATTGCAAATTCCAAAGAAAACAAAAACTCAATCAGTTTATTGTGATAAGATTCTTACTCAAGTTGCCAACAACTCGGAGATTCTGACAGAACAGCAAAATCCGTAAATCGGACTAAAAACAGATAAAAATCGGATAAAAAGTAATTACTAGAGGCTCACAGACTGAGTCTGTATCGCTCACCTGACAAAATGCTTTGTCTATGCCATGCAACACAATATGCCACGAGTGTAGCCCCCCGTGGCAAATTGTGTCGGATATTTGACCCCCAAAAAACCCTCAAAAGACCTAAAATTCACTTAATTTCTACAAAAAAAGCAAAAAACAGCACAAAAAACCCTATATTTTTTTACCCTCAAA
>MJUU01029211.1:0-60553 GCA_002080025.1 Modiolus philippinarum
TCCGACTGGAGTCGTGAAAGACCTTAATAATCGGAAGAATTACAAGAATGTCTTTCCGACTGGAGTCGTGAAAGACCTTAATAATTACAACTGTACGTACTTTACCTGTCCAATGGATAATGTTGGAAGACATTATATTGAGCTTGATAAATGATTATATATTCGTCTTATATCAGGAACACAGTAAAGCCCCTTGAACATTTAGGGATTGCAATTTCAAGGGGTGTTTATAATTTCCTTTGGATACAGATATCCCGAGTTCCTATCGTTATTTATGTTTGTCTTTTGTTTTCATTATTGTTTATCTAGTGCAGTTCGCTTGTAGATTGTGGCATGTGATTTAAGTTCCCGGCCATTGTAGGTGTTTACTGTTATCCTGTTCTTTTGTAATTACAAAATTTACATATCAGTAATCTAAGTTTTGTAGAGTCGATCTGTTTGTCTCCTTTATGATTTTGAAAATAACAAACTAACATGAGAAATGCAATGAAACCGAACACTTTTGCCATATTTCTCAAATATTTCATAGCAATGAGAGCATATGGTAGTTTATTGACAGGGTGGTCCATCTTGTTTCGGGGTGACCACCCGGTCCATAAACTGCCACTTGGTCCGACGGCCATGATCTATTTGATATATTATACTTTAATCCTGGACTTTAACCTTAATATTTATACCGGTATACCAATTTCATTCGATTTGTCCTTTTATTTTTATCAAAAAAAAAAAAAAAAAAAAANAATTTTAAAAAACGACAGTTGAATACCGAAGGAACAAAGGAGTGAAATTTACAAAAATCGAAGTCCAAAGACACGGCCAAAACAAAAACACCGAAAACAATGACGTTAGACACAAAAAACAAAGACGTTAGACAGATACAAAGCACAGAAACAGAAATTACAACATTCAAAACAAAGGCACTCACAGTGTGAACTCCAGTGAAACTGAGAGTGACATCAGGTGCTTCGGAAAGGTAAGCATGTCCTGCTTTTTTAACAGCACCCGTCACACTGTGAGTGATTCAATCCGGGAAAATAACAATAATTATGTGATGATTGAATCAATAAATTAATAATTATGTGATGATTGAATCAATAAATTAATAAGTATGTGATGATTGAATCAATAAATTAATAAATATGTGATGATTGAATCAATAAATTAATGATAATATGTGATAATTGAATCAAAATGCTACAAATAATGTGTAAAAGGCTGTATATCTTATTTTTTTCTATTTTTACAGTCCAAACGTTAACGCTATAATCTGAATTTAATCATTTTGAAGTAGTAAAATAATTGAGAAGTTAATAGACTAAAATAATATATTATATAGACCGGGCTATCGGTCCATATACTATTATATAGACAGGCAGTGTTAATAAAGCACAATAGGACAAATATAAAAGTAAAGTATAAAATAATCTTATAATCTATAGATATATTGACCGCACTTCTTTCCTGGTAAGCATATTTTGAAGTTTGATAGTATGGGGTATTTTGCTTTTGAAAGTTTGTAGACAAATATAAAAGTAAAGTATAAAATAATCTTATAATCTATAGGTATATAAGTATAAAATAATCTTATAATCTATAGATATATTGACCGCACTTCTTTCCTGGTAAGCATATTTTGAAGTTTGATAGTATGGGGTATTTTGCTATTGAAAGGTTGTAGGACAAATATAAAAGTAAAGTATAAAATAATCTTATAATCTATAGATATATTGACCGCACTTCATTCCTGGTAAGCATATTTTGAAGTTTGATAGTATGGGGTATTTTGCTATTGAAAGGTTGTAGACATTTAAAGAAACGATCACCCCAGTATTAAGTTAAAGGGAAAATTCGCGATTTTTTTCATGTTGGCTAATTTTGTTCCTTGTAATGAAAAATGTATATATTTCAAGTTTTATTAAAAAATTCGCAAAAATAAAGAAGTTATTAAAGAATTTCTATAATATATTTAGACTGTTATATTAGGTTGTGACGTCAGAACCTACTACTGAATCATGGGAAATATCTTTAAAAGTCTGCGTCGATACAGATCAGTTTACGTCATTTAAATCGCACAGATGATTTTTGATGTGGCCAATAATAAAAAAAAAAATAAAAACAGATGTAAATAAACCCAAAAGGAATTTAAATAATGAAATACTTTTGTCTTTATGAATGTATACGATTGAAATGATTTAATTGAAAGCGCAAATCCTAATTTGGTATATTAAAGGATGCATTATATCTTTTTGATATACTTAGCTATTTATATTACATAAAACCTTTTTGTTTTTTCTTTTTTTAACTGTCACGTTATTCTTTAATACCAATCGTTCAATATAATAAATTTTTGACATTGACAAGCGGCAAGCAATCTTTGATGTCCATGGTCTCTCGCACACAGGTGACACATATTTTTACACCTGTGTCCCACCAGGTGTTACGTAATAATTTCTAAGCCAATTTTCAAATTTTTACATGAATACCTGTAAAAGGATTGACGGAAATAATCTTAATAGAAACAATATACTGAGGCTATAAGTGCACATTTGTAGACAATATAGGATGGGATTTGAAAACAAACTATATGAAAATCGATCTTTAGTTTTTTTTCAAAATTCAAAAAAATGTGTCATTCAGGTATCAGACTTCATAAAAGATAAGTAAAATATTGAAAAGAAGAAGGTTAATAAATGACAATGATGAGTCAAGATATTCTAATTGATAACAAGTAGAACTGTATAAAGTTCGCCCAATGTTTTATAAATGGGAAAATCTTATAAATGTTTGTGTGTTTTTTGTATAGAAATCAAATTAAAAATTTATTGCGTTACTATTAAAATTGAAAAAAAATGCAAGCATATATATAGACATCATTCAACAATGTCGCATAATCTTGAATATACATGCATTTATACGATTGGTGAGCCCGACGAGTCGTATAAAAATAATTTGCCTAGACTTTTATTTATTATTGGTTTTGGGCACCTAAACTCCATTTCATTAAAAAAAAATGTTTTTTTTATCTTGACTGATTTCTAATTACTTAATCTGTGATATTGTATAATTTTATTACTAATTTCAGGAAATTTAAATCTACACAAAACCGACAAAAATATTTCATGCTAATTGCCTGACACGGAGTACATATCTGAAATATGTGAAAAGTTTGTCTTTTATGCCTAAACACGTAGTCGTCCCCTGGTTAACAAATACTGTATTTTTTTGTTTTCGTACTATCACACTTGCACATTGTATTATTTATTTAATATATATTTATCTTCTCTGTAACTAAACTATGTGCACGAGAATAAAGATATTCATATTCATATTCATTTACAATATTTGCGAATTCGTGGGTCAACTAGAAATATCGTGTTTGTAAAGTCGCAGAAAAAAAGAATGTGAGAAATACACAAAGTGCTTTAAAAATGTAAGGGTTACAAGAGAGAGAACGTGTTAATGATATAAACCATAAAAAGTAATGTTTTTCTGTGAAAAACATGCCATGTACTAATGATAGTGTACTAAAATACATGCCATGTACTAATGATAGTGTACTTAGCACTGCTCGCTATAGTTAAAAAGTATTTGGGCTGTCATCAGGACATTGAGATAAATTGGCAAAGTTTGTGCCTTTCCTGGGTACATATATTTCCTTTTGGGATTCGCAACTAGAGATGTTTTATTTTTCTTCTTTTTTCAATTTCATGCCTCCGAGGTTAGGTAACATCGTGGGATGGATAAACATCTTATGAATCAGAATTTATCCGACTGTATGCAAGTGTTTGGATGAGAGAAAGGGGGGCCAAAGTATAAACCAAGCTAATACTTCCTGTCATAGTCACATGTAAGTACATGTTTGTTAATTGGGGGTAATGAACAGATTTGTTGTTTTGTTGGACAACAATCTGTCAAAAATTTACCTGTCGGTGTGTATAATTATCTCGGCCAATATTATTTCAATTATTTGTAGAGCAGTCTGCTCGTAGTAACATAGATTTAATATATCTATGGTAAGAATTTCGCATTACACCTTTTATTGATATTTCAAACAATTTTTTAAAATAAAATGTTGGTTTTGTACGTAGATGCGATCAAAATATCAAAACAAAACCAGGAAAAGTATATAATACGCTTTTGTCATACAATCATTTAGTGAGAAAACCGTCTGCTTTACATGGATAAAGAATGTACATGATGGCAACGGTAGGTCACCGTTATTTGGTATCTCTAAGGTCATTAGACATATCTTGACAATTTTAATTGAGAGGATGTCAAAATGGCGACCCGCACAACGAAGTCAATTACATCAAAATATCGATCTCCTTCACTTATCCTTTGGAATAAAACATTAATATAGATGTATACTGGTTCATTTATTCAAATGAAAAACATCAAATTTTAATTTTTTTGCGAAAAATCCCTTTAAGAAAGGGATCTTCGGATCAAAACTTCAAATATTTCCATTAGGGATTGATATCTATTAAAGAACTTTTTCAATGATCGTTTGTAGAACTTTTTTAGGCCTTGATTAATAGGGAGATAACTATGTCTAATGAGAAAGTCTTTATAATTTGTGATATATCTCGAATCAGCTGCGAAACATACCATCCGTAAGCAGGAGAGAGTGGAATTGTCCATGTTAGAGAAATTGATAATTCGTCCCTTTTGTTATGAGATGATTATTTTCGTCAAATTTTAGATATAAGTCCAAAAAGATGTAGATTTAGTGGTTTCTCTAGTTTTCTTTTTCTCTCTCATTGCGGAGAGATAAAATTGACTAATAATTATGTGATGATATATTAGTAGGGTCCATTTAGTAAAATATGCATTATTAATGCATTATTAATGGTAAGAACATCAGCAATATATCTATAAGTGAGATTGAAGGATCTAGCACCTTTTATTTTATTATCTTTTACAAGTTCCTGAAGAAATTCAGTCTGTTAGGAATATAAAAACAAGTCTGCTAGTAAAGGAGCACAATTAGTGCCCATTGGTATGCCACCTCGATGTTGATAAATAGTACCTCGAAATGTAACAAATATTTTGTCAATTAGAAAATAACAAAATACCGAAATTACTGTTAATTTATTTTCTGCATATGCACATTTCGACAACTTATGTCTCATCATTGCAGATCAAACCAAAACATTTGGAAGCCCATTCACCGAAAAACATGTTAAAGCTGATAGAGAACAAATAACCAAAAGAATCTCAATAGAAAAACCAAAGTTCATCTAAGGACAGTGCTATGCATGAGGGAGATTCCCCTTGGTTTTAAGTGAAATTTTGTAAAAATTAGATATTGTAAGTTGTTTCAATACAATCAAGCATTCTTCATACCTGTTTTTTTATCGTAGCATACTTTCCCTTCAAAATCAGATTTTGAAAAATATGTTATTTTAAATCCTTGTACAACACATTTTTTGGATTCAGCAAAGGCTTTTTATACCCCGCCACACGAAGTGGCGAGGTATTATGTGATACCCTCAGTCGTGTGTCCGTCCGTCCGTCCGTCAGTCCGTCTGTCCGTCCGTCTTTCCGATTGATAACTTGTGAACAAAATAACACAAGGTCGTCAAACTTGGTATGCAAGTTGTTTACCACAAAACTCAGGTCAAGTTCGATTTTGGGTTCAGAGGTCGAAGGGGTTCTGGGGTAATGCCCCTTGAAACTTTGAAATTTTACGAATTTTATGGTTTCCGACTGATGACTTGTGAATGAAATAACACAAGATCTTCAAACTTGGTATGCAAGTTGTTTACCACAAACTAAGGTCAAGTTTGATTTTGGGTTCAGAGGTCCAAGAGGTTCTGGATTTATGCCCCCTAAAACTTGAAATTTTGCGAATTTTAGGGTTTCCAAGTGATAACTTGTGAACGAAATATTACACGGTCTTCAAATCTGGCATGTAAGTTGTTTACCACAAAACTAAGGTCTAGTTTGATTTTTGGTTCAGCGGTACACATAGTTCTTGAGTTATGCCCTTTTTAACTTAGAAATTTTGTGAAACATGGCGGGGTATCATGTAATGCGCCATTACTATTTTTGAATGATACTTTTGATTCGTGATTTTAGTTTATCATGAGTAAGTTGAAAAATCATATGTTTTGAGAGATTGTATTTGAATTATGAAGTATCTACTTGTGATTTATGTCACTTCGGGGATGAAAAGTTTCACAGTATGCTTGATGCCTGTCTTTGACTGCAGACAAAATCTTAGTTAGTTAAAGACAATTCAGTAGTTGAGCAAGATGAAGATCCTGCGATGTATCTTTCCTTATATCTATTTTTGTGTAAAGCGGAACAAAAAATAGGTATGGTAGGTCTTGATTTTTATTCAAGCATGGAAAGTCAAGGTGGATATGAATGTCATGTGATTGGAAGTCAAATGAATTCTTTTGTGTGTAGCACCACCTGGAATATTTTTATTTATGCTTAGATCTTCGATGAGAAATTTGTAATAATGTGCTTTTCATGCAAAAACGATGTTATTAGAAGCTTTGTCTGCAGGAACAACAATATATTAGTCATGTTATGCAAAGAGGCCCTTACGAGCTGCATGATCTTCAAAAATTTGACAGTGATAATTACTGTCAATGTTTGCCATAAAATATCGGTCTAGATATTTTTTTTCAATTGTAATTTTAAAAATTAAAAGTAACCCAATACTTTTTTGATTCGCCGTTTTAGCTCACCTTTCTATTGCCACAGTGAGTCCTTTGCATCACTCGTAAACTTTATATTTAAAGATCTTCTGCCCTGAAATCAATGGACCAAATGGAACCAAACTTGATCACAATAGTCCTTTAGCGTTCCCCTTTATTACTTATATCCGATATTCCCGTTCCTCTAGCTCTCTAAAAATCTTTTACTTAGTAATAGTTTGATACACATTTTAAGTAAACTTCTTAGTAATTAATTACTAGTGATTACTTAGGCATGATTGGTTTTTACTTATTTTATAAGTGATTTACTAACCTATTACTTAAATCATCTGAATTATTTATTTTGTCAAACGCTTTACTAAATGATACTTATTTTGAGTTAAAACAATCTTTCTGAGTATTAACTGTTCAATATTGCTTACTTGAATTAAGAAAAAATATCGGCATCGTGAATATACTGAATTTACCACGGGTTTTCACACCGAGTTTAACTTGAGGCGAATATATAGGCATAATTAAGGGCCAACCCAAAGTTAAATCAGTTTATATTCAGGCTCCCATGTATTATTTCGTTGACACTTAAATGGACCTAGGGAGATAAAATTGTCTTAGTGTTGATGCATGAAACTGCCGTCGAATTCCGTAAAATATGACGTTTTTGGTTTATGACAAGGTAAAATACTGGCGTAAAACTGACTATGACATTATTCAAAGTGCTGTGGTCTGTATATGACGTTACCTTGAGTATATGCTAGTTTTAGCAAGAATTGGAAGGAAGTCATATTAGAATTATTGATAAAACTACCTTGAGTATATTCTGGTTTTACCAAGAATTGGAAGGACGTCATATAGAATGATTGATAAAACTACCTTGAGAATATGCTGGTTTTACCAAGAATTGGAGGGACGTCATATCAGAATAATTGATAAAACTTACCTGAGAATATGCTGGTTTTATCAAGAATTTGAAGCACGTCATATAAGAATAATTGATAAAACTACCTTGAGAATATGCCGGTTTTATAACGAATTCGACGGTCGTCATATTAGAATAATTGATAAAACTACCTTGAGAATATGCTGGTTTTACCAAGAATTAGAAGGACGTCATGTTTGAATAATTGATTAAAAAAACCTTGAGAATATGCTGGTTTTACCAAGAATTAGAAGTACGTCATATAAGAATAATTGATAAAACTACCTTGAGAATATGCTGTTTTTACCAAGCATATAAGAATGATTGATAAAACCACACTTTAAATGTTTATTTATTTGAAACTGGTGCTAAAGAGCTAGTTGGACAGTGGCTTTTTTCCTGGTTAAAACATCAATTTGAAATGACAATAAATTATCTTCATTGTCTTGAAATCTGTTCACTTTAAAACTCATGGATAGACCGCCTGTTTGGTTTAAATTATGAAGAGTTTCAGAGAATATTCTATAATATACATTGATGTATATATACCTATATCAAATAATTAGCCACATTTCTAACACTCGGGGAACAAAAAAAAAATAATAACAATAGCCATTTCATTCAATCGAGACACCTTAAATTAAAATTTTTATTTCATTATGTCATCTGATTCAAACGAATAGTATCTACAAGGTCATAATGATTCGGAACATATAAGCTTTTTTCTCACCTTCATATACATAAAGAGTCGAATAAACAAATAGACTGTCTAAATGAATTATTTTAAACCTTGAGCAAGGTTTGGCTCAGATACTTCAAAAGACTGTCATATCCTAGCAGGTTCAATGTTGACGGTTTAATGTCACGTTGAATTTCCTATGTTTGATAAAAATTGAGTATCTGTCGGTTTTATGGGGTATCTCTTTGAGTCCAAAATACATTAAATAAAGATGAATTCCAGAGTCCATTTTTTAATTTTATTTATTTGTTTTGTTTTATTTCTTAATTTATTTTTGCTTGAAATTAGAAGTAAAAGTAAAAAAGAAATTGTTGCGTAGTCGAATCCGATTTAAGCACAAAATAAAGCTTTTGTTAGTCTAAAAAGGGGGTTATACCCCCTTTTCCGTGGGCCCCTTTTATATAATATCATTATTTAAGAGTAAAATTGGAAGATAAACACTTTTAAGTTGTTTTGATAAAAAAGTGATACAGATTTTATAAAATATAGTGCAATGAACGTTTTAATATTTTTGTTTATTGGTATAAATCAACATGAATGGAACTCATATGTGATTTGATAGCATTTCGCGTCTGAAATATGATCCAGATGTTTGTAATTAAGGTCAGATTTGAAATTATTGTGCATGCTGTGTGTAGTGTGTGAATGTAGGACGCTTAATTGGTGCGCTTTAATAATGTACAATAAGTTACTGAATTCATATTTTGTGAAGAATTTAAACATTAATATAAATAATTTCAGTGATAAGTAAATACTTTAAAATGTTTATTTGCTGAAACAAATAATTTTATATAGATATTTTGAACCATGCACGCCATGATTTTTGTAAACATTAATCAGTGACCATCAGTGTTAAATGTAAAAATGTATTTTATTTATTTTGAATTATCATGTCCGAATGAGTGAGTCTCTTCATATAAAAGTATAAATAGTCTGTTTACTTATATATAATATGCTATAAAAATAACAAAACAAATTTACTAGAAATACATGCATTTGGTTCATGCATTTTAACATATTTTGGAATTATGGATTTCCTTTGTTTGGGTTCTAGTGCTGCTGATGAGGAATTAATTTCCGAAATGGCCATACAGCTCATTAAAATTATTGCATTTGGAGTTAACATATGTGTTATGGTCTCGTGTTCATTTACTCCATATCCTTGCGTAAATTATTTTATACAGGAGTTTGTCTTTTATTGCAGTGTGGAGTTGGTAAAACAATTCCCCGTGGTAGAGATGTATGCTCTTTTTTCTTAGATATGGTGTACTTGTACATGAGATAATATCTCATGTGTACACTTTATTCAATTACTATCATCTACATTTATGTAAATTTTAAAACCTAAGGATTAACTCCCTCCATCGTAGTTTTTTCCTTGTCTATGTTTAATATTACTGATTATTCAGATTTCGTTTGGTTCATGCATTTTAACATTTTTTGAAATTATGGATTTCCTTTGTTTGGGTTCTAGTGCTGCTGATGAGGAATTAATTTCCGAAATGGCCATACAGCTCATTAAAATTATTGCAGTTGGAGTTAACATATGTGTTATGGTCTCATGTTCATTTACTCCATATCCTTGCGTAAATTATGTTCAACATTTATTGGCATGCACAGGCTTGCGCTCCGTCAAACCTTTTAGTCATTCGTGATAATGATATGATGTTTTCAGTTTTGCATTTTTGTCAGGTTTGTCGTGTTCAGCATGAACAGGAAATTACAAATCTTCAGTCCAGTAAGTCGACATTTTGAGACATACAGAAAGAAAAGAGATTTTTGTATTCCTTCTAAAACTATTTATGTGCTATATCTTAATATTTGTTAGCAATATTAGTTTTTGAACAGAATACAATAATATTCAACTTACTTAGGCCCTAAACAGCCAATAAAGGTAAGATATTCAATGCATGCATTTTCAACGTTCATATTCACTTAGGAATCACTAAAACAGTGATTGATTCACATGTTAGATTACACCTTTCAAGATTGAGTAATCAATCTACTCACATCAGTGTAATACGATTACTTATTCCAATTACATAAACTAGTAAATCTATTACTTGTTTTAGTAGATATATGATTTTATTATAGTAATCATTCATTCGTAATAAGTAATGGCAATACCTGAAAAAAGTAAATAATTTACTAGTTTTTAGTGAAAAAATACTCATTTTAGTAATACAATTACTCAACTTCATGGTGCAATAAGTAATTTCATTACTTGTTTCAGTCGCATTGTATTTGAACTACTTATTTTCAAGTATTATAGTTACTTATTTTCATACTTATTAAAGTAACTGTTTTACTAAAAGAAATAAGTGAATTCATTACTAAGTAATATGAATACTTAGTAATTCATTACTAAGTATTAGTAGTCTTGATTGGCAATTACTTAAGATTCTGACAACTTTTAATACTTCAATATTTACTCAAGTGGAGTAACTGATTACTTGTTTTAAACAATTGTAAGTAAAACATTTTTTTTAAGTGAGAATGGCATCCAGAGAAAAAAAAAATCGATTTTGCTTCTGATATTACTAGCATAATCAGAATAAAACGAAGTCTGCTCCTCTCCAAGATTGCCTCCTACAGAGAACATAGTAATGCAATTTAACTTAAGGAAGAAACCATTCAAAGAGCTTTTCTAAATCTGCTAAATTTTATTCAAAATTAAGCCAGAATAGTCCTTAGGAAGTCCTCTATGAAATAGCCATCTGGTAAGCCTATACCTCATCTTAAACAGACGCCAACGGGGAACGGAACAGAGTTGAACGATTAATCCTATAAAAGCACATTTAATTATCTTCTTCTCTGAAACTAAGGAGTCAAAGAAATTCTTCTGTAGTCCCCTTCGAAAAAGTTATTCATTCGGCCCACACCACATCCATGATTTCCGCTAGCTGGGAAAAGAGTATGATATCTTTGACACAGGTAATTGAAATTTAAATAAAAAATGCTTGTACATAAGTCATCTAAAAACGAAAAAAATAGCATCGGATGATATATACAGAACATAAATTAAGTATGAATAAAAAACCCCCAAATGTTATATTTTGACTCCTTGGGCAAAATATTCTAGTCTATTGCCCTCAAATGCATTAATTAACTGTATAATATTTCATTTTAGAAAACATCATATTCATACAAATCTTCAGGATGTTGAAGGCATTCGTACTAGAGTATATACCTCAGAATATAGCTTGAAAATTTGGGGATTTCACCAGAAAGATGTTAAGCATTACATTTTCAAGGGACAAAATACCATTTACATTACCGGTAGTCCATCAAATAATTATAAAAGTCCTGTCAGTATGGAGATTCCGACAATTACCGTTCCTAGTGACATCTGTGCTGATGACAATGGACATATATATGTTAGTGGTCAATATTCACACAACATACACCGACTCACAGAGGATGGAAAAGTTATAGATATACCACTTCATAGTCAACATGGTATAAAACATCCAGTCGCCATGTGCTTCAACCAGACATGTTCCAAGTTCTACATTGCAAACGAGTTTGGCGCTAACATACAAATTTATAATGTAGTTTAAGTTTTTGATAACTACTTTCTTGACAAAGGCACAGAAAAAAGGAATATGTATGTATATGGATATATCAATACACTAAACATTGAATCTATGTTTATTTAGTGTTTTCATTTTTAGATTAAGAACACCTTTGTTTAACTACGTTATAAGTTTGCCCGGAAGTGACAACATCTAATAAGTTTTTTCTTTAATTTCTAAACAATTTCAAAACTGAAGGGTACACAAATACGTACGAAAAAAAAAAGTTTTATATTTCGTTATCCTGACTTAACATCTCCTGGCCAAAGACTTATGCTAAAATCTTTGCGCTTTTCTTCTTGTTATCAAGAGCTGTTGATTTATCTATTATTAGTTCATCATAATAGTTTATGGCGCATTAGCCTAATTCGCATAAGAAACAAAAGCAGGAGAATATCGAAGAAACAAGGAATGTGTTATTTCAAAAAAAAAAAATCTAAAGGCAAAAACATCAGAGAAAAACGGGAAATACTTGGACGTGAGAAAACCACAATGCACGGATTTAAAAAAACATTACGAACTAAGGCGCTCAAGGTGTGAGCTCCTATGAAAACTGGGAGTGACATCAGGTGCTCCGGAAGGGTAAGCATGTCCTGCAACCACAGACGACACCCGTCACACCATCAGTGAGGCATAAATGGTTTTGAAAGATCTGTTGTTTGCTGATTAGTTAATGTCATTTTCTTACCGTTAGGCAAATCAAATTTAAACACTTGGTAGGTGTAACTTTTCTCAACCTCAAACAGTTCCAAGGTAAAATTTGAAAGCTTATGTAAATCTGTAGTTTTCAAACATTTGGATGGACAAACAGGCACATCAAATATCTACAACGAAGACAAAACTAAAATACTTACAAGACAACACAAAAAACTGAAGCACTAACAATGTGAACTCGCATAAAATAAACCGGGAGTGACATCAGGTGCTCCGAAAGGGTAAGCATGTCCTTCACTAGAGGCGCCTGTCACACAATCAGTGATTCAATCAAAGGTTGAGTCAACCACGGTTATGTCAAATCCGTGAAGACTTGAAATCTAGCTGAAAATATCAATTTTCATTTGGGACACAGACACTTTATATCTGTCAGTGATGTCATGGTAACCGCCATGATATTTCTTCAGGGACGAAAGTAACAAACGAAGAACAAAATCGGAATTAATTCGAATTGAATTTGAATTGAATTCGAATTAAACGTCCATGCGAACGCAGCATGTTATAGAAAGAAATAGGGCATATAAGTGTCGTTCCTATTTGAAACTACCGAGTACATAAATTCACTGAAAGAAAATTATGTGTTGGGGCAAAGTATTGCTGGAATAAAAGGAATAAACAGATAAATCCTCCAAATATCCCAAAGATAAAAAAATCAAACTTACTAGACTTTCTTCAAATCTACATTTACTCTATTCAGAATATGTTTATGTAATATAGGGATGATAAAGAAGAGATATGTACAGAGCAAAACTTTGGCCATCTGGAACTGCTTTACAAAGTCTGCTCGTTATATTGCGTAAAAGCAATGTCTTTCTGAAAAAAGAAATATTTGTGCCAGATTTGCAGCGTAAAATACATTTCTCAATTTGTTTTTCTGTGTTTAAAGATTTAATGTATATTTTGTAATTTTATGCAGATGTGCACTTGTTTATTACTGATTCTTGGGAAAAATTAAAGGTAGATTGTCAATCATCAACGGGGATGGAATCTTTCCTTACATCCAATGTTGAGATCACTTTTTTCACGGACGAAATCTGTTTTCCAAATTCGCAAAAGGGTGCTGCTACGTTTTCAACCATTTCAATTTTACGTATGTCTTATTGGCAAACAAGATTTTCTGAAACGAGAATCACTGTAATAATACATTTTTCTTATAACTGAGTATCTTATCTTATATCAACCTACTGAAATTTAATAACAAAAGTAGCATATTTTAAGTGGTAGCGTTTAAGGTAGATCGACACTAATACACGGCGCATTCGATTGGCACATTTGCAAAACACAAGTCAGATGCGGAATTGACTTGATTTTCAAGCCGGAATATTCCTTATTCGGCCTTTTCATTGTGACGTCATACTAAATTGACATACACTTTCCCTCGAATTAGCTCCCTTTTCCCGTAAGTATTGTCTTTTTCGTAAATAATATAAATTATCTCTCTTAATCAAACTGTCACATATAGATTTTTTAAGGTCAACATATAGCTGAAGTGTATACCTCTGAAATATCAAAAAATAGAAAAAATCTATCTGATATTAATTTCATTTAAAAGCTAAACAATAAGCATGTCCTTACAGTTCCCTATATATTCTTTGTAAATATCGCGCTGAAAATTACTGAATTTGGTCTGATTTTCAAAGCCTGATAACCGAAAAAGATGATCGGTGACATATCATTTTTATTTTATTTTTTGAAACTAATGGACTAAGACCTACAAAATATCTTAAAATAAAAAAATTCTGTCTGATATTTTTATTTGGCTCGAACAACCTTAAAATTTTTGAAATATCTGTTGGTGGTTGATTAGTTTATGTCATTTCTTACCGTTAGGCAAAACCAATTTTAAATACTTGGTAGGTGTTACTTTTCTCACCCTCAAACAATTCCAAGGTAAAATTTGATAAGTTTATGTAAATATGTAGTTTTCAAACATTTAAAGGGACAAATAGGAACCACAAATATCTTGAACGAAGACAAGACTAAAAAAAACTTCCAACATAAAATACAAGACAACACAAAAAATAAAAAAACAACTGAAGCACTAACAATGTGAACTCGCATAAAATAAACCGAGAGTGACATCAGGTTCTCCGGAAGTGTAAGGATGTCCTTCTTCACTAGAGGCGCCTGTCACAAAATCAGTGAGTCAATCAAAGGTTGAGTCAACCACCGTTATGTCACATCCATGAAGACGTGAAATCTAGCTGAAAATATCCATCTTCATTTGGGACACAGACACTTTATATCTGTCAGTGATGTCATGGTAACCGACATGATATTTGTAACAAACGAAGAACAAAACCCGAAATAATTCGAATTGAATTTGAATTGAATTCGAATTAAACGTCCATGCGAACGCAGCATGTTATTGAAAGAAATAGGGCATGTAAGTGTCGTTCCTATTTGAAACTACCGAGTACATAAATTCACTGAAAGAAAATTATGTGTTGGGGCAAAGTATTGCTGCAATAAAAGGAATAAACAGATAAATCCTCCAAATATGCCAAAGATAACAAAATCAAACTTACTAGACTTTCTTTAAATCTACATTTACTCTATTCAGACTATGTTTATGTAATATAGGGATAATAAAGAAGAGATATGTACAGAGCAAAAACTTTGGCCATCTGGAACAGCCTTACAAAGTCTGCTCTCTTCCGAAGTATAAAGTAGAGATCGTTATATTGCGTAAAAGCAATTTCTTTCTAAAAAGATTTGCAGCGTAAAATACATTTCTCAATTTGTCTCCTGTGGTTTAAGATTTAATGTATATTTTGTAATTTTATGCAGGTGTGCACTTGTTTATTACTGATTCTTAGGAAAAATTAAAGGTAGATTGTCAATCATCAACGGGGATGGAATCTTTCCTTACATCCATTGATGAGATCACTTTTTTCACGGACGAAATCTGTTTTCTGCTACGTTTTCAACCATTTCGATTTTACGTATGTCTTATTGGCAAACAAGATTTTCTGAAACGAGAATCACTGTAATAAAACATTTTTCTTATAACTGAGTATCTTGTCTTATATTAACCAACTGAAATTCAATAACAAAAGTAGCATATTTTAAATGGTAGCGTTTAGGGTAGATCGATACTAATACACGACGCATTCGATTGGCGCATTTGCGAAACACAAGTCAGATGCGAAATTGACTTGATTTTCAAGCTGGAATATTCCTTATTTGGCCTTTTCATTGTGACGTCATACTAAATTGACATACACTTTCCCGCGAATTAGCTCCCTTTTCCCGTAAGTATTGTCTTTTTCGTAAATAATATAAAATATCTCTCTAAATCAAACGGTCACATATAGATTTTTAAGCTCAACATATACCTGAAACGTATACCTCTGAAGTGTATATCTCTGGAATATCAAAAAATAGAAAAAAATCTATCTGATATTTATTTCATATAAAACCTAAACAATAAGCATGTCCTTACAGTTTCCTATATATTCTTTGTAAATATCGCTGAAAAATACTGAATTTGGTCTGATTTTCAAAGCCTGTTAACAGAAAAAAAAGTTGATCGGTGACATATCATTTTTATTTTATTTTTTGAAACTAATGGACTAAGACCTACAAAATATCTTAAAATGAAAAAATTCTGTCTGATATTTTTATTAGGCTCTAACTACCTTAAAATGGGAAGACAAAGTTGGATGCTTTGTTGAGAATAACAGTTATATATAAGAAGTTTAAATGTAACCGTTTTTCCCAAAATATTTGTCTTGTACCTGATTGGTAAAAATAGAATATATCGAAATGATTTCAAATCATGTAGAGAAAATATAATAAAATATGAAAGAACTACATTTATATGTTCCAGTTATATAGCTTCTGTATCTTATTAGGAACTCTTCTTACAATCCTTACAACTGAAAAGTTTGTCGATCCTACGTATATTCACATGTCCGTCAGAGTTTGTATTAATTTAAAGGTTTTACTTCACTGTTTACACTTTATTTGATTTATAACCTCCTCTAGTTAAGTTACGATGATATTGTAGCCCTTGCCCTCTTCGAATGACAACGAATCAGACTGTCAACGTGCTTTTCTTTTTGGTTTCCTTTTTACCTCTGACAAGGGAGGAATTTCTTTTGGTCATGTTGACATGTTTGCTGAAGCTTCTGTATCTAATTTTAAAAACTCTTCTGTTATCTTTTACATCTGGAAGGTTTGTATATTCTGTCATTCGTTGTTTTGTTTTGTAACACTTTTCACAATTTATTTGACTTGAAATCTCCTCTTGTTGAGTTATAAAATAATATTGCAAACATTGCCTGCTTCAAAACCACTTAGAATAATGACAGCACAACAGACCGTCAACGTGCTCTTCCCTTTGGTGCCTCTCTAGCCGCCCATATAGAAGATGAAATTACTCTTGACGTAGTTGACATGTATGCTTAAGATTTTCTTCTCAGTAATTTCTGTGCCTGGAACTGGTAGAACTAACGGCAGTCTAGGGTTCAGTTTGAGTACAGGTGGAAAAAATTAAAAGTCAAATGAAGCAAAAAAAAAAAAACAAAAAAACAAAAAACAAAAACAAAAAAACAAAAAAAAAAAACTTAACAAAAACTAAAAACAAAAAAAAGACAAAAAACCCCCCAAAAAACAAAAAACAAAAACAAAAACAAATTAAAATTAAACATTCAAAAAATTAACACAAAAAACAAAAACAAAAAGCAAATGCAAAAGAAAGATTGTCAGAGGGAAACTTAAGGGAAGAGCTTAGATAAATAATAAAATACCGAAGTTACTGTTAATTTATTTTCTGCATATGCGCATTTCGACAACTTATGTCTTATCAGTGCAGATCAAACTAAAACATTTGGAAGTCCATTAACCGAAAAACTTGTTAATGCTGATTGAGAAAAAAAAACCCAAAAGGATCTGAATAGAAAAGCCAAAATTCAGCCAAGGAAAGAGCTATGCATGCGGGAGATACTCCTAAGTTTTGAATAAAATTTTGCAAAATTTAGATATTACAAGTTTCAAAACAATCGGTTTTCGGGTCAGCAACGAAGCACTGACTACTGGGTTGCTGAATACCCTCAGGGACTAATAGTCCACCAGCAGAGGCATCGGCCCAGTGGTAATAAATAACAAAATACCGAATTTACTGTTAATTTATTTTCTGCATATGCGCATTTCGATTAAAAAATAATTTATTTTTCCTTATGATCTTCTACTGGAAAATTTCCAAGCCATAGTTTGTAAGATTTCAATGAAAATTCAAACAGTTGTCAAGCACAAAATATGAAAATATCTATCAAAGAAAACCATTATATATATATTCGACAGATTATTGTGTAATTGTGGCAAGAACGTAAAGTATATATTTTAGTTTAAAATCTTTAAAATACACGTGTTCCTTCTTATACTGTTGAATGAATGGTGATGAGTCTGCTTTCTTTATTTACACAATCATTATTCTTCAAAGTGGAAGATTGATATACCCTAGATACTGACATGTGTGTAAATAATCCATTCAAATATCAAATGGGGATAATAACAACTTAGCCGAGCAGAATAAGGTCTAAAAGTTTCGTCATATGACGACGAAAATTCACGATAAATTTCAAATTAGAAAATGTTTCCGCCGAAACGTGACGTTTTAGGATTATAACGTTATTTTTTTTTTGTTTAGAACGTCATATGTTAAAGTACAAAGTCAAACTTCCGGATACAAAAATTGTTCCGGAAGTTTCAAAATTCAACGAGACTTACAGACCAAGAGACAAAAACCAGGAGGCAAGTACACAAGGCAGATGGAGGCTAATCTCATCTTCGTAAAACCAAACTTATAATCAACAATTATTGTAAAAGGGTTTCTTTTCAGTTTACCAATATGCTTCATCATGCTAGCGATCTACTTAGTATTAAAGAATGCAGAACAGCTCAGCAATCTAAATCAGCTTTTATGTACATCGTCTGATGCACAGTTATGTGACATAAGTGAGTTTCCAAAGCGAAATTTCCATGTGCATTTCAAGTAAATTATCTAGAATTAATTTTTACTAACTTTTACATTGTTGAATTATTTGCAACCCCGGTAACATTTCTTTAGTGGGAAAGATTAATAGGATCTTGCATAAGATCAGCTTAAAGATGGGGATACCTTTCACAAGTGTAAGAAATTTCGTCTTTTCTCGAGTGGAGCGTAGCGAAACAAGAGGAAAAGACCTAGAGTTTCTTACACGAGTGAAAGATATTACGATCTTTAATTTTGATCGTATGCAAGTGCCTATTTCTTCCGTAAAAAGCGAAAAGAAACACGTCTGGAAACCTTTACTGTTTGAACGACGTTGTCGCCATTCCAGTATTCTTTACATTGTGACGTCAGGTGTTTTATGACGTTAAGTCATGGTAACGATTGTTGTATCACAAAAATCAACAAATCTGGTCGGTCATTTACCGGTGTGAGATGAGGTCGCGTGCATCGATCTCATATGGGTCACCTCCCACTGTAAACCACCATTTACGGAAGAAACCCGTTGTAATCTAATAATTTTTTTTATTGATAAGATTAAATAGTCACAGTAACTACGATTTTAAGCCGGCAGATGTATGTTACTGCTAATGGAAGTACCGTCAAAACCTATATCAAAATACTTTCTTCATTCTTGTCTAAGGCCGTAGTACTAATAATGGCCTCATTGAATATTCCTTCTTTTAAAAACGTCACCAGGTTGACTTTCATTTTGGTTGTAAGAAGTTTCAAGTTTGAGCTTTTATGAAGTAGTATGATGAAGTACAAAAAATAACTAAATACTGAAGTCACTGTGAATTTACTTTCTGCATATGCGCATTTCGACAACTTATGTCTCATCAGTGCAGATAAAATCTAAATGTTTGGAAGACCATAAACTCAAAGATGTTTAACAACTGATAGAGATCAAATAAGTACAAAAAATTGACGTTCCCTTTTCCATGCTCATCGTTTCTTAATCTTATCATGTATTTATAGGGATTTTGTCCCATATATATTTACTACATGTCCATTTATTTGTTCATTTACGTTGGAGTTTGTCTCTCATGTAGTGTTTAGTCCGTAAAAAGATTTCCCGTGCTAAAGGTGTATGCTCTTTCTATTTGGTCAGTTATGCTGTACTCTCATATCAATGCAATATCAGAATTCAAAATTTTGCTTTCTTATTCTGTAAAAATTCAACTCTTTTTCTGGCCATCTGTATATTATTGCCCTTAGATGAAGATTTTAGGATAGATTAACACACGAGGTCAAAAATTATCACCCGACTCGAAGTCGAGGGTGATAATTTTTTTCACCGAGTATGTTAATCGCCCTAACATCTTCACCCAAGGGCAATATCTTTATAATATACAGATGGCCAGAAAAAGAGTGAATGCGTTGAAAAAGCGTTAAAAACAATAACTAGAACAAGAATATCGAAAAAAATTATAACATTACATGTTACATTGTTTTTTTATACTCTTTTTCAAGTGAGGATAATAATCGGTAAACTTCGGTCGGAGCGGGTGTAAAATTTTCAAGATCGGCAAACTTCAGGCTGAGTGGTTGTTTATTTTAGACATTTACACCCGTTGCTATAAATGGGAGGGGCTAACGAAAGATTAGTCAAAGTTAACAAATGCAACTTGTCCAATGAATTAAATGGATAATAATAGAAATTTGCATAAATGAATATATATTGCCCACATCTCCCGTTTTTCTTGCAATCAACTGTGACCGTTTATATGTTGTATTTTCTATTGGTTCCTTTGTCGGACAACGAATGACAGTGTTTGTAAGATAACTTTGCCCGATATGTTATGCCTGTTGACTACCCCGCATCCATGACAAAGGATACATGGATTAGGTGTAGTTCAACATTTAGCAAGTGAATTCCGCTTAAACTGGTGCTAGGTGCCGCATAGGGACATTGTCCAATGTACATTTACTCCATATTCTTTTTTTCATTATTTTGAAATAATGAAAATTAAAATGTCCTTAGCTGAATTTTGGCTTTTCTATTTAGACCCTTTTGGTTATTTGTTCTCCATCAGATTTTACACGTTTTGGTCAATGGACTTCCAAATGTTTTGGTTTTATCTGCACTGAAGAGACATAATTTGTCGAAATGCGCATATGCAGAAAATAAATTAACAGTAACTTCGGTATTTTGATATTTAATTAACAGCATACGTTATCCTTTGAATGATATTAACTAAGATTTGAGTTTTTTTTCTTTTGAATTGATATTGGTTAAACTCCATGAGTATATATTGCATGCTTAACTATCCCATTGAAAGTGCGACTTTTAAAAGCACAATAACTACAATTAAAGTGCCCATTACAAGGAGCTGTAACGAAAAGGATGACTTCAAGAAGTCATATTTTTGTATGAATGTTCAACATATTGTTTGGTTAAAAGGGTCTATTCAACATATTTCTCAGCCGAATTAAGCATTTTTTAAAAAAGTATGATATTTTGTCTCTTTGCACCTTTCAATATATCTTAATCGAGCAACATTTTGAACTAACGACATTAGAAACTTATTCGGTGACAAAGAATTGATTCATTTATTAACATCAAAAATCTTTTAATGCGCGTTTTAAAAGAGACAATTGTATACATTTGTAATATTTTACGAAAGGATATGAAGTAAATGAACATGAGACCATAACAAATATGTTAACTCCAACTGCAATAATTTTAATGAGCTGTATGGCCATTTCGGAAATTTACTTTTGTTTCATACCTATAATCGGCGAAAGCGTCGTAGCATTAAGGTGGTTCGGCGGTATAAGCAAAATCCATCGGAATTTTGTTACATCCATGAGAATTTTGATTAATCTTATATATTGCCAGCCCCTGTATTGAATTTTCAAAAAAAAAAAAAATAAAAAATAAAAAAAATAAATAAATAAAAAAATTAAATAATAAGGGTAACGGACACTATTATGTAATTGTTTCTCAAAATCAAAATTTTCATAGTGGTTTCTTTGTAAAATATTTTTTGAAATTACCTTCCTTGGTAACATATTTATTTCAAAGAATTTTACAATATAAAACTGTTCTAAAATGAGCCAATTATTTGAGTTTTAAGCGAAATATTTTGGAGATTTACCTAAATTTATAAATGGTGTATATTTATTTAATCAAAAATACCTATGAAAGCATGAAACATGAAAACAAAATGGCGGACTAACATGTGTCGTTTCTAATCAATAATAATTTTGTCGCTTCCAACGAGACTAATACAATCTAACACCAATGAAAGTGCAAGATCGAGAAATATCAGACACCAAAGGGTAAGATTTCAGTATGTCTTTGATGAGGTTTGCCGAGTCAGAGAACCATTGAATTCTTACCCACGGGTGTCTGAGATTTCTAAATCTTGCATTTTCAACAGTGTTTGATTGTTTTTCTCACAGTTTAAAAAAACAAATTTCTGTACAACCAGACTAAAGTTGGTGTCCGCCATGTCTAAGCAACTAATTGTGACGTCGATAACGTCATAATGTATTTCCTCACGTGAAATTCTTATCTCAACCTTGGGTTGAGACAAGGATTTTTCGCCTAGGGGATCGAGATATCTCGTGATTTGGGGGTGTGAGATATTTCTATCTCAGCCCTTTGCGGGGGGGCTGTCTCACTTCAATCGTAAGCACGTGCGAATATTCAAGATGTCTGCCATCGCTTGGATTTTTCTTGCGATTTATCCAGTATTATTTGTTTTCCGATTTAATAAATCTTACTGCTTATCTAAAGAATGAAAATGTACATTTGAACCAGTAAGTTATTATGAACTACAAGATATGCGATTAATTATTTAAACAGAGATTTAAAATTGCGCGCCAATAGTTGAAAACGAAAGTTACTATCAAGCTTCAGTAAACGTATACCAATTGTGACGTCATACTTTTCGCGGGAACGTTTTTGATATTTCTTTGTGAAAGTCATAGATGATCATGGTTTTGCGAGTAATTTTAGAGCGTTAAGGCGAGAAAAAGTATCAAACCCTTTTGAAAAGACGAGATAGGCTGCTCTCAAACCCTCAGGCTAAGATATCTTTTGTCCATCCCTCGGCAAGCCTCGGGATGGACATGATATCTTAGCCTTCGGGTTTGAGTTCAGCCTATCTCGCCTTTTCACTTGGAATAGATACTATATATCTCAGAGGCCGATTTCACATATCTATATATCCGAACATAAAAATACTTTTTTGGTATTTTTATGTTCGGATATATAGAGGGTTTTGGTCCAAGAGGACGAGTTTGACCCCACCGTGGTTTTTGCGCCTCTCCCAGGTCAGGAATATGTTGGTCATTGGCTTGTCCTTGTCTTCTTATAAAATTTTAGTTTCTTGATGTTTGGGTCATTGGATGTGTTTGTTTCCATTGATTTATTCACTTTTTTGCCTTTTCGGGGCTATTTAGGGCTTGCTATATGGTGTGAGGTTCCTTACTGTGTTGAAGACCGTACGGTGACCCCTAGATGCTTTGTTTTGGTCGTTTTAACCTGGATATGAGATGCTGTCTCCTTGAAATTTACCCAATTTCCTTTCTTTTTCATATTTAACGCCTCCTTTATATCCAAAGTTCCGCGGTGTACTAAATTAATGACTACCTGGTCAGATGTATCGTAGGTGATATGCCCAGATTCTCTAGTAATATTGCTTTATTCAGACCCGTTAAACTCCATATCTGTACCTCTTTGTCTGTCCATATTTTTTTTCCTGCCATATTTGACACAAGAGATTTAAATGGCGATTTCAGTGATAAGTATGGTACTCGTAGTGGTACATACTAGAGGTCTTCACCTCTGGGAATTTGTTTGCTCAATGATCTTAAAGTTTTTGTCACTCATGAGTTGCTAACAAGATTCACAAGAGTGCTCATACAACTCATGAGCTGCTTCTGACTATGCCCACGTGCCCATTTCTCTACGTTACTGCTGCTGCTGTTACATAGTAGGATATGGCTGTATCAGTTTTTATACATCTTTCCGTTAATATTCTTGGAAATGACTTGATTTGATATACTCTGACGGGACATAAATTATCGCATTGGCCACCTGCAAATACTAAATCTACAGGAACTTTTGTAATTAGTTAATTAGTAACACTTGGTCAATGCCTGCGCTGATTTACTGAGAGTGGCTTCAAAATGTAGAAGCCAGAATATCGGTTCTGGCTTAAAATCGCTTTTAATATCTTAATTTTTGGAAATCAGCAATAGAATACTGAAAGAAAATCGGATTTGGTTGACGCAAAAATATAAGTGTAGAGAAACGACAAAACGAGATATCAGAATACAGACAAGAGACAGCCGCAAAGTACGAAAAAAATACATTCAGAACTAAGGCATTTGTATAGTGTGACCTCCCATAAAAACCGAGAGAGACATCAGTCGCTCCCGAAAGGTAAGCATCGCTGCATTAAACCAATGAATATCTCCTTCGTGCAAAGCTATGCCCTTAGCTGATTTTGGCTAACCATTTATACCATATACCAGTATGTTATTTGTTCTCTTACAGTTTTTATACATCTTAATGAACTTCCTAATTTTATAGGATGTGTCATAACCTCATGTTACCTCTCCGTAACACAAGACTGGGTTCACTTGTTGATCAATTACGTTGTTACTGATCAAAATAGCTGAAAAGGTTCGTAAACATAGTCACGTCTGGTACATCAGTCTTAATTCCGTCACGTGACTTCTGCTTCGAGCTAGATCAATATCCTTCACCTTAATTCGACATGAAAGGATCATATGTGTTACTTTTCATTTCAATATCAATGAAAGGATATGGAGTAAATGCACATGTGACAAAGTCTCTTCGAATACATGGTAAACCACGCAATAAAATAACGCTTTTATTGTTCTTCATCGTTAAGTCAACAATGAATTATTATAGGTTCAAGACGACCTGTAGCATCGGTTTGTACGAAAAAAAAAAAACGAGCAACGCTACTCTAATGTCTAAACTGGTCAAAGATATGGGATGCTCAAATTACATAAATTAAACAAAGTGATCTTATAGTCATTATGATCCGTTGGCCAACAAAACCACTAGCGCCCCAAGCCAGTTTACAAGCAAATGCAACGCACTCATCTAGTTGATTGTAAGAAAAATGAAATAGTGAGATGTGGGTACTATAAACAGGACGCAAGAATAACATTACGATTGATTGATTGATTGAATATTGTTTAACGTCTACTCAGCAATATTTCAGCTATATCAAGACGAGAACAAGTTTGTTGATAAATAATCACTTTGGGGTATGGAAATGGCCATGGGACGGGAAATTCTGACTGCCACTGGAAAAGTAGGGTGAAATCGTCAAGGGCGGGGAATTTAGCCTTGTAGCCGATCACCTACGGACCACCCCAAAAAGAGCTTGCTACAAGGGTTCTTTAACGTGCAGGAAGCGTGGCATTTCTTCCAACACGTGGACCTGAGTTTACATCCCATCCGAAAGATGGGTTGTGTATTTATTAATCCCGCACAACCACGGAATGGGTCCTATTTCTATATCCCGGGACCCTCGGGGTCAGCCTCCGTTTAGGAGGGGTCACACCCCGCAAGCCGGAGATACTGGGTCCTATTTCTATATCCCGGGGTTCCCTCGGGGTCCTCTGTTAGGATGGCTCATACTCCAAGCTCAGAGGATGCTGCGGGCCTATTCTTCAGCCGGGACCGCGCACGGCGGGAATAACATTACGAAATAGAAAAAAAAAACGAATGAAGAAAATGTCGAAATAAATGTGAATGCCTCTCAAGAAAAAGAGCAAACATTTCTCTCACGAGTAATCTTTTTCGTCTAAATGTCAAAATATTTTCCGCTTATAATCACGTATATACACCAGTTAAGTCGTTTCATGCTACTGATATAGATAAATTATCAATCCAACTTACAATAACCTCAAACAAGGAAGTTCTTTGTCAAGACCAACCAAAGGTAAATGTCCAATACTAAATACTTTTTGTGAAATCATCTTGCTAACAAAAACTTTGGACATGGTGTATTTGAAATATATTTTCTAATAACATTTCTGTAAGTATTCTGTTGATTGTAAATTATTTTTTTGTATAGTTAATTGGTAATAAAGATTTCTATTCGTGTAAAGGGAGTACGAGCGTCAGATTTAAAAAATATTCTATATCCTCGGGATTTATCCATTCAAACTGCTAAAATATTTTGCACATGGATCACATTTTCTTGGTCATAAGTCACTTTAAAATGCATAAAATAGACTGTTTTTAATGTACTTCATTGTAAGGGTACTCGGCTTGATAAGTTGGACTTTTTTCTAGTTTGATTTTTACTTTGAGTCTTTTTGTGTATTTATTTTTTAGCCATTCACCACACATAGGAGGAGGTTTTGGATCCAAGAAACCGAGTTTAACCCCACCGCAATTTTTACGCCTGTCCCAAGTTAGGAATATGTTGGTCATTGGCTTGTCCTTGTCTTCTAATAAAATTTTAGTTTCTTGATATTTGGGTTATTGGATGTGGTTTGCTTCCATTAATTTATTCACTTTTTTACCTTTTTGGGGCCATTTAGGGCGTGAGGTTCCTCACTGTGTTGAAGACCGTACGGTGACCCCTAGATGCTTTGTTTTGGGTCTTTTTAACCTGGATATGGGATGTTGTCTCCTTGACATTTACCCCATTTCCTTTCTTTATCATGTGTATAAAATTTAATCAACTTCTAATTATAATTTCATATATTTACAGTCCTATAAACACGTTATGCAAATTTAAGGAAAACTCTACAGAGATCTGTTTCCCTCCAAAATTATATCTAAAAAATTCCTACATGGATTTTCAAAATTTTTTGCTCAAGTTTTTCCATTAGTAGTGCTTTTCAAAACAAAAGGTCAGAATTTTTATTCTAATAACAAAATTTCTGACACTCGTACTCCCTTAAATCTTTGTATTACTATACTGGCATATCAAGAGGGCACACCGGAGGTTGGTTAAGATGGATGCGAGGGTGTTTGGCATACTTATAAAATTTCACCTCTATTTGAGGAAATTGGACTCAATGTAGATGCATAATTTTATTTTACTTTAAATTTGTCTTTTGTTGACTTGAATGTTTGTAACCTCCTTATCATGAAAGAATGCAGTAATGATCAACTATTTATAATCATCCATAGAATTATTGATTGATTGATTGATTGAATATTGTTTAACGTCTACTCAGCAATATTTCAGCTATATCAAGACGAGAACAAGTTTGTTGATAAATAATCACTTTGGGGTATGGAAATGGCCATGGGACGGGAAATTCTGACTGCCACTGGAAAAGTAGGGTGAAATCGTCAAGGGCGGGGAATTTAGCCTTGTAGCCGATCACCTACGGACCACCCCAAAAAGAGCTTGCTACAAGGGTTCTTTAACGTGCAGGAAGCGTGGCATTTCTTCCGACACGTGGACCTGAGTTTACATCCCATCCGAAAGATGGGTTGTGTATTTATTAATCCCGCACAACCACGGAATGGGTCCTATTTCTATATCCCGGGACCCTCGGGGTCAGCCTCCGTTTAGGAGGGGTCACACCCCGCAAGCCGGAGATACTGGGTCCTATTTCTATATCCCGGGGTTCCCTCGGGGTCCTCTGTTAGGATGGCTCATACTCCAAGCTCAGAGGATGCTGCGGGCCTATTCTTCAGCCGGGACCGCGCACGGCGGTAGAATTATTGAAGACATTGTGTACAATAAAGATGAGTTGATCTTTTTTTTAAGTTCACGATTTTAATTGGTTGATACTTTGCCGTTGGCGCTCTCAGAAAAAGTGCAGCAACTGAATTCAAGAGACAAATCTGTGCCCACGTCCAACTGAAGTAGTGCTTCGAGTTACTATTCCTACCATTTAATTGAAGTCAATCATTGCTTGTGGAAAAAAACCATTACTCACAGACAAAATGCATTTTCTGCACGCAACAAGTAACAAAATGTCAAAAGTAATTATTTCTCTTAGATTTACTTAACCATATACTGTCACGATCAAGGTCATCATCCAAAGTTTTGGTTATAGTCCGTGGGCTGGAAATACTTTCCGTGCATCCCCCCCCCCCCACTTCCGAACCAGACCGTTTTTTTCAGTCCTTCTATGTCCCCTCTTCAAAATAAAACATGTTAACACGAACATAACCTGCACGCATAGACAGTATACGGCCACTTTTATAGTACACCCGAAAAATTATTGTATTTTCGTTTTAACATAAGTTTCATCTTTTAGCTCCATAACTGTTTACAGATAAGTAATATGTACTGAAATTTGGTATTAAATTAAAACTAATTTAAAATGCTTTATAATGAACACAATTGCAAGTTTGTGTACTTTACACCAATTTTATGATCTGGGTATTCAAAAAACCTACCCCTACCCCTGCATAAAATTGCGAAAATGTCGATTTTAGGCTGTTAATTCCTTTCAGATAAACAACCCTCGTCATTTGATTTAGTTTTTATGCCTAACTTATCAATTGTGATACAATGTTGGAAAATAAAACCATTAAAGTACATAAAATTTTGATTTTTGGTAAAAAAATTTTGAAAAACGGAATTTTTCGGAATTTTAGATTTTTCACAATTTCGACTTTTTGACTTAAGGGTCGTAAAAACCTGAATATATATTTAATAATTGCCGATGCAATAATAATTTATGATATGTTAGCAACAAATAATGCGCAAAAATTTAGTTTCAGACATATTATAGGTTCATAAATGTCAAAATTAGCACCCCTCCCCTTGAAAATTAAGAGAAAATATTTGAAATATTCAGGCTCTAAATGATAAAAAGATAATGTTTAATGGGAATTCTTGCATGTATTTCACTACAACGGACATGCAGAAGATCATTTAAGTAGATTAAAACTTTTCAAAAGGTCTCATTTCGACTCCTCTGTCCGAAATTATATGAAAAATGGGAATTTTCCGTTTTTCAGAATTTCTGCTGTTCTGACTTTGAGATGCAAATACTTCATGAAATTGAGATATAACTTGAAAATGTTGATTAAGTATCGTTTCATCATATCTAAGCAATTAGAAAGTATGCTTTTAAGCCTTTAGACTAACTACAGTCTCATAAATTACAAACATATTACCCCTTACCACATTTATTTCATTTTATTCACCTTGAATTTGTATAAAGTTCCAATGACATATCATTTTCAAACACCAAAACACACAGAGCCTCACATTTATCAAAAATTAGATCATGCGCCCGGTTTATGGGCAGTTATTCAGCGATTTAACTTTGAATTTCTGAAAATTCTGAAATACTGAAAATTCCCATTTTTTCACGATAATCGTCCAAAGTATTCAATTTTACCCATATTTTGGTGTCAAAACTACATATTATGATGTATCAAATGCATCTTTTGCAACGAAAGTAAAACATTAGTATGCTTTGTTCATTTATATGTACAGACGGTCATATTTTAGAGATTTTTAAGTTTAATTTTGTTGGGGTAGGGGTAAGTACTTAGAGACAAATTGAACACTCCTTATTTTTCTAAACAGTGTTTTTAAAATTACATATGTAATACATGTTATTAAGACAATATTAAGACAATAAATTGGCATATCTGCAGATAAATCCTCCAGATTTGCCACATATAACGATTTGAAAGTGAATTTTGGACAAATCTGAAATGCAAAAAATTTCCATTTTTCATCAATTTTGGACAAAATATTGAGTTTAAGCTGACAACTGGGATTTGAAATACCAAATCATGATAGATTCATGCAACTTTGTTATATGCAACGCAGAATTGGTGCGTGGTGGTTACTTTTATCCCAACAGACAAACATATTGACAATTTTGGGGAAATGTGTTGGGGTAGGGGTAAGATTTTTGGTATCTAGAGTCACAGTCAAAACCCCTTGTTTTTCTAAACTATGTTTTAAGAAATCTTATGTATCGCTTAGAACAATTAATAGGCATATCTGCAGATATATTCTATAGATTTGATACATATTGCGATTGTTAACTATGGACAAATCTGAAAAACTGAAACTTCCCATTTTTCATCAATTTGCGGAGAAATATTGAGTTTTATTCGACCAATGGGTTTTAAAATACCAAATCATGATGCAATTCATGCAACATTGTAATTACAACAGACATTTTGCATGTTCTGATTATTTTTATGCGAACATAGACCAAAAAAACTCCAATTTCAGGGAAACTTTGGTGGGGTAGGGGTACAATTTTCGGTATTTAGAGTCTCATACAACACTCCTTGTTTTTCTTAACTATGTTTTCAGACAACAAATGTATTGCTTAGAACAATTAATTGGCATATCTGCAGATATATTCTACACATTTGACATATATTGCGATTTAACGATGAAATACGGACAAATCTGAAATGTTGAAAATTCCCATTTTTCGTCAATTTTTGGAGAAATATTGAGTTTTAGTCGACAGATGGCTGTTGAAAGACCACATTCTGATGTAATTCATGCATTTATGTCATATACAACATATTTTTGCGTGTTCTGGTTATTTTTATGTGAACATAGACAAAAAATTGACAATTTCAGGGAAAATTTGTTGGGGTAGGGGTAAGATTTTCTGTAATCAGAGTCACATTTAACACTCCTTGTTTTTTTTAGCAATGTTTTAAGACACCAAATGTGTCGCTTGGTACAATTAATTGGCATAGTTGCAGAAATATCCTCCAGATTTGGCATATATAACGATATAGCAGTGGACTTTGGACAATTCTGAAATGTTGAAAATACCCATTTTTCACCAATTTCGAGCAAAATATTGAGTTTAAGTCAACAAATGGCTGTTAAAATATAAACTCATAATATAAGTTATGCAACATTGTCCTATACAACACACATTTTGCGTCTTCTGTTTATTTTTACATAATTACATGCCACAATCTGCTAGGGAAATAATACACAGGAAAACCACAAATAAGACAAAAGACAAACGTAAACAACTATAGGAACTCGGGACAGCCGGACTTGGTACCGGCACTAGCAAATACCAGCAATAGGGTTAAACCGGTTTATGGGTACCCAAACCTCCCCTTTATCTGTCCCGTTTCCCTATAGTATAGTAAACATACGAATAAAACCCAACACAGGTAGACTACTAACTCCATGACCACAATCTTGAAAGGAGAGAATACGACAATACGTAATTTTGAAAGATGGGTCAAGGGGTGCTCGCCGCTAATCTGCCGGCTAGCTAAAGGAGCCATTGGAAACCAAATTCCATTGAAATTTGACAATTATTAAATTTTCCCGCCTTTTTTGGCGGCCATTTTGAAAATGGGGGTCAATAAACAATTTTTGCATCTGTTTTGAAGTCGCAACGTCAATATCCACTTGGAAACCAAATTTCATAGAAATCGGACGATATTGAATTTTCCCGCCTTTTGTGGAAGCTATTTTGAAAATGACAGTCAACGAACAATTTTTAATATTTGTTTGAATTTGTGACATCAAAACATATTTGGAAACAAAAGTCCATTGAAATTGGACAATGTTGAATTTTCCCGCCTTTTCTGGAGGCCATTTTGAAAATGGCAATCAACGAACAATTTTCAGTACCTGTTTTGAAGTCGTAACATCAATATCCACTTCGAAACCAAATTTCATTGAAATCGGACAATGTTGAATTTTCCCGCCTTTTTTGGCGGCCATTTTGAAATGGCGGTGAACGAACAATTTTTAATATTGGTTTGAATTTGCAACATCAATACCCATTTGGAAACCAAATTCCATTGAAATTTGGCAATGTTAAATTTTCCCGCCTTTTTCGGCGGCCATTTTGAAAATGGTGACCAGCAAACAATTTTCAGCATCTGTTTTGAAGTTGCAACATCAATATCCACTTGGAGAAACCAAATTTCATTGAAATCGGACAATATTGAATTTTCCCGCCTTTTTTGGAAGCCATTTTGAAAATGGCGGTCAGTGAACAATTTTATACACCAGTTTACACGTTGCCATAGCATATAGCAAACATTTTTATTAATTTACACTAAACCTTCATTTTTCTAGTTATGGATATAAAAGACGACAAAATATGAAAATTTGAAAATTCCTTGAAAAAGGGCAACAACTCCTACAAAGATTTTTGGATTTTCTTCAAAAGTTCAGGGTGGGTAGATCTTGATATGCTAAACCTTTTTGCAATTTACACTTGACCTCTATCTGTTACTGTTTTTAAAATATAAAAAAAAAATATAATTTTAAATTTAGAAAATTTTACGGAAAAAGGGCAATAACTCCAACACTAGATTTCGGATTTTCTTTAAATTTGCAGGGCGGGTAGATCTTGACATGCCGATTATTTTCACTCCCTATGAGATTTTTTATATCTGTAAAGGTTTTCGAGTTATTCGCAAAAAATGCAATTTACCTCTTTGTTCTATTTTTAGTAACAGCGGCCATGTTGCTTGGTTTTCGGACTAATTGAACACAATTTTGAAATTGCTTACCCTGGTGATGATTCAGGTCGTTTGGTAACAACTGGTCCAGTGGCTTCTGAGAAGATTTTTTAAATTGATGACAAAAAGTATCAAATTTCTTAAATTTGATCAATAAAGGGCAAAAACTCCTATATGGGTTGTGAGATTTTCTTCAAAATTTCAAGGTGGGTAGATCTTGATATGCTGAACATTTTTGCAGTTTAAACTTGACCTCTATCTGTTGCAGTTTTTGCGATAAAAAATAAAGAATATCAAAATTTTGAAATTTTCACGGAAAAAAGGCAATAACTCTAAGATGGGTTTTCGGATTTTCTTAAAAATTGCAGGGCAGGTAGATCTTGTCATGCTGATCACTTTTATCCAATGTCAGAGTTTTGATATCTGGAATGGTTTTTGAGTTATTTGCCAAAAACAGCAATTTACCCCATGTGCTATTTTTAGTAAAGGCAGCCATGTTGTTTGGTCCTCGGACTAATCGAACACAATTTTGAATTTAGATACCCTGGTAATGATTCAGGCCAAGGTTGGTTCAAATTGGCCTAGCGGTTTCAGATCACAAGATTTTTGAAAAAGTTTATGACGGACGGACTACGGATGGACGGACGGACGCCAAGTGATGGCAATAGCTCACATGGCCTTTTAGGCCAGGTGAGCTAAAAATGAACTCCCCGAATCAATAAATTCTGATTTACCTCTCATTTCAGTAATTGCTACAAGATTGGACTAAAGATTTAAATATTATACAATTATGGCCTTTCATTGAGGATAATATCCATAATTATTTAATCAAGAAAAGGTTATTTTTCCGAGGTCCGTAGGACCGAGAAAAATAACCTTTTCGAGATTAAATAATTTTGGATATTATCTGAAGTCAATTAAAGGACATAACTGTATTATTATACTGAACTAAAAACTGAAAAAGGATGTTTGATTATATCATTTTATTTGAAATATGTCTAAATAACCAAAGCGTAAAAAAAAACAAAAAAGTTATAGTTTAGTTTAGAGGTCCCTATCATATTTGGCTACACTCATGACTATACAAAATCTAACCCTAGAACACTAACCCTAACCCTACCTTAAAACTTTAACCCTAACCCTAACCTAAAGTAAAGAATGTAAATACGAAAAATTCACCACCCTTAAGTAATGGGACCCTTAAAGTAAATGAAGTCCATGATTTTGATACTGGATCATTCGTTAGTATTGGCTTTCATCACAGGGACATGCTTCCTTCCTGGAAGAAAACAGATTAATTAACTATTAAAAAGAATCTCGGAGAAATCTGCAGTTGATAGCTAACAAATGTGTTTTTACTAGACCGTGATCAAGTTCCTGTGCTGGATATCCACTAAAAATCGCTATATTTGCCAATTCCTCAATAACTATCGAACTCCGGGGCTTTTATCGGTAGCTGTACAAATGATTAGGATTTATGATGTTTTTTTCATCTGGAATCGCCGCAATTTCCCTGTCAGTGCTGCAGCCGACTCTATTGACATCCATGTTTATTTACGTTTACACTGACGTCATTGACAAGGGAAATAACTAGTTATTTGTTCGACGTGCTAAAGCGCGGCTTATTTAAATTTGTTATTTTGCCTAAGTGCACATTCCCGAACAGTTATTTTGCCTACGTGCACTTTCCCCAACAGTTATTTTGCCTACGTGCACTTTCCCCAACAGTTATTTTGCCTACGTGCACTTTCCCGAACAGTTATTTTGCCTACGTGCACTTTCCCGAACAGTTATTTGGCTTACACGCACTTATCTATAGAAATATAATTATTATTTTAACAATAGTTTCTATAGTAAAGTATAATAATTATTGTTAAGGTGTCTGCAAGGTATTATTTTCCTATTATAGAATTTTGCGAATTTTTATGTGTAGATACAAAATTGTGTTATTTTTTAAAAAAATATTATAGAATTAGAGTGTCACCTTCCTTTTAAGAAAATAAAAAAGAAAATAGAAAATTGAAGGATTTTACATACAAATGATAGGAAAGCTTGAAAAATTATAAAAATGTTATGAAGTTATTATATAGTTTATATACATATATGTAAAAATTATGTCACCGTTGAAATAAGAGATAAATGGCAAAATGTAAATTTCTCTAGTGACTTTTATGTAAAATATTTTATAAAATTTTCTCCTTTGCATAATTTCTGTGTTCTGCAAATCCAGCAACAGATTTAAAGCACATTTGCTTTAGTTCACCTTTTCTTATGAAAATGTCGTTAAAAAGATATGAAATAAACATTTTAAATATTTTGGATCTTTCTTTACATTTCAAATAACTATTTTGTTAAATTTCTTAATGAATGAAACCTAAATGAGCAAGTATGAGACAAAAACGGCGGAATAATAGCACTGAGACACCTTAAAATCACAATTTTTGGTAGGGCTCCAACTTTCGCGGATTTCGTGGCTCATTTAATTCGGGAATTTAAATGCCAACAAAATGCAGTTGTTCCCTAGATTTTTTATGTATAGAATTCGAAATCAAAAATTTAAGTACCCATAAAATTGAGATATTTATGAAAACCACGAAAATTTATGTCCGAGCATAAATGTACATCCACAGTTTCACTTCGAAAATTATAGTAGTTGCTAAGTCTCATGGAATTCCGCATCTCTTGATTAGTTATATGACACATGTATCTTTAGCAATGCTGCATTCATAAATGCACGTTTACGATTTCATCGCGTCTGTAATGGGTTTATATGTTCATATTTGCTATTTCTAAGTTACTCTATTAGGGTGTTTTTGTTCCAAGGATAAGCGAAAATGACGAATCTCCTGGAACATCAGATTGCGGTGCTTTGTAATAGACATAATCTTATATCGGCAATGGCGATAACTGCATTAAGAGAAATAAAATCCAGACAAAGGTCGAAATGAAGAGGGTGGTAAATGGAGCAACCGGACATGTGCACGAAAAATAAAAATTCACTTTATTTTAGATGCGAGGAACGGGATATATATGAAAAAGTGACTTTTGAGAGAGGAACTCTTGTGTATGTAAAGGCAGAAATGAGTACCTGAATAACAGTAAGCGAGAATAAAAGTACAAAAATACCAAAGTAGTTCTCACTTACTTCACTTGCATAATAAACAGTTAATTCCGTTATGCTGTACAAGTGTTTCAAGGGGGTAACCTGTCATCAGCAGCATTATAATCTGATATGGAAAGCAATTATCCAAAAGAATTAAAAAAAGATGTACTCATTACCAAAAATATCGAAATAGGAGGCAAAATCCAGTACCAAAGGACATCTACCGAGTGCCATACACGAAATGAAGCCTCAGTATATTAATAAAATAGAATTCCTGATCTATTGAATAAATATAAATATATATAATAATCCACCTTCTAAAATAAGACATTTAGAAGTGTAAATGGAAATGGGACCTTGATTCTTGACCAATTAAATAAATAAATGCTGACACTTCAAGAAAGAAAAAAAAACTATTTATTATTAACGAACACACTCACCACATCACAACTTTTACAAGATTTTAATAAAGGCAGATTAGTTGACAATTAACTCAGCATTCATAAATATATTTGTGAATAATTCCCTTCGACGGCCATATGCATTTTTAGTGTCATAAAAGATTGTTTTTGGTGCCAACCATTTTACTCCAAAGTACATTGGCTTTTAACGTTGCGTTATACTGTTAATAACATGGCAAATAATAACTTCCCAGGACGACAAACTTTTGACGAAATAAAAAAACGGTAAACACGTTAACCCACAACATGTATTTAGTTTTGAAAACCCGAATTACACTCCGTTGATTTTGGTTTTATTTCAGTAAAATAGGACTACCTATTCATAAACCTGGTTTTCAGTATTTTGATTAATTCAGTGCTGAAAATCTATTTAACACTCGTTAATACGGGTTTCGCTATTCAACCTCAAAGGAAGTAGAGGCAATAATGCATAACTTTCGAAACCTGCGTTTGTTGGAGTTGTCTTTTTGCTAAACCAGATATCCGACCCGGTTAACAGAATTGACCTGTGGTTATCCTGGTTTACCTAAGTTAGATTAATTTGGCGTGCAATACAAAACTCTTACGGCGAAAAAAACAAAGGGAAAATTTGACATGACAAAGTTTCAACTTGACGTATCATAATGAAAATTTAACAAAAAAAAAAAGGGGGGAAAGGAAATGATGAATCGGTATAACATATATATGGCACAAATTTATCAAAACCAAATTATTATTTTTTTTAGCTTAACAAAATGACAATTTTACTAAACAAAATGTTGAATCAACATAATATTATAATATAATAAACTAACCCAATGTAATATTAAATTGACAAAACAAGAATCCTTAGTACAAAAATAATGACCAATCAATATATTTAGCAAAAAGCTTTGTGACACAACAAACTGACAGTCTAACACAACAAAATAACAACCTAGCATAACAATACGAAAACGTAAAACATCAAAATTATTAGTTTACATGACAAAATGAAAATTAAACACAACAAAATCATAAATTACCATAACGAAAGAACACTTTAACACAAGATAATTTATCAACATGATATCATAATAATGACCATATGGAATATGTAGTAGACAAAACAAGATAAACAATATAAACATATGACAGCTGTGGCGTTCCATAGTTAAACATGTTTCATATATTTTTAGGTCGTTACTTGTAGTATAAAAGTGTTTTATGGCACAAGTAAAAGCATCACTTTCGTACATAAAGACTTTTTCGTATCCAGATGTTGGAAGAATATCTGCAATGGCTGTCACGGCAATAGGCAATATAATCGCGTGTGACAATCTGAGAAAAAGACTAGTGCTTTTCGATGAAAATGGAAATTACTTGAATTGCCTCAAAGTGGACGGAGATCCATGGGACATTGCGATAAATAAGGACAATTTAGCTTTTGTTACTGTCCCAAATAAATCAAAGGTTCTAGTTAATGATCCTGATTTGCATCGTTTGCGCTCATTGCAAGAAGTCATAAATTATGAAGGAATCTGCCGTATTATTGATGTATCACCAATTCCGGATGCCTCAGATGTGATAATGTCGGACTCCAGGACGATATATAGAGTATACAGTAATCTGTAAGTTTAGATGAAATATTAAATTTGGTTTTTCACCATAAGTTCTTACTCTGGCATTTTCATTGGCATACAGATTAACAAAGCTGCGGTTTTTATAGGTATTTGTCATACTTTAATAAGGAAACTAAATGAAACGTTTCAAGGATCCATCAATCTCGAATTGGATCCTTAAAACCTACTAGTCCAAACATTAAAAGCACAATTAAAGGTGTTGTTCCATCTCCATTCAGTGATGCAGTTATGTATTGCAGCTAATAGACCTATTACATTTGCCCAAAAAAATATTTACTCATAAGTATTCATTTTCAACTACAGATAAAAAGGGTCATATGATGTACTATAATAAAATACGATTTTCAAGTTATGTATACCTAATTTGATTTCTAAAAACTCATTAGATTTATTACAGAAGTCTAAATTAATTTGCAGTAACATTAAACGTGAATACACCCAATGCTGCTAAGCTAAATTGATAGTGTAAAACAACGGCAGTAGAATACCGAAGGAACAAGGGAAGCGATGACTACAAAAATCGAAGTCCAAAGACATGGCAAAAACGGTAACAGATAAAAACAAAGACAAAACAAGGACGTGAAACAGCTACAATGCACGGAAATAAAAAGATAACATTAAGAACTAAGGCACTCATAGTGTGAACTCCCATGAAAACCGGGAGTGACATCAGGTGCTCCGGAAGGGTAAGCATGTCCTGCCCCGCTAACGACACCCGTCATACTATCAGTGAGGTATATAATGTTTTGAAAGTCCTGTTTGGTAGCGGAATGTCATTTTCTAACCCTTAGACAGAAAGCCAATGAAATACATGGCACATTTTACTTCTCTAACCCTCAAACAGTGCCATAATGAAATTTTGAAAAGCTTTTTGTAAATCTCTATAGTAATGAAACAATCACAAGGACAAATCGGTAGCACAAACATCACTGACGAAGACGAAACTAAAATTTTACAGTATGATATACAAGACAACACGAAAAACTAAAGTACTGACAGAGTGAACTCCCATAAAAACCGGGAGTGACATCAGGTGCTCCGGATGGGAAAGCATGCCCTGCTCCGCTAGCGGCACCCGTCACACTATCAGTGAGTCAATCAAGGGTTGAGTCAAATCCGGTTATGTCAAATCCGTGAAGACGTGAAATCTAGCTGAAAATGTCCGTTTTCATTTGGGACACAGAAAGGTCATATCTGTCAATGATGTCATGGTGACGGCCATAGAATTTCTGAAGGGATGAAAGTAACAAAGGCTGAACAAATCCCTGACTAAGCAGCTTAGTCTTAGTAAAATACGTTCTATAGAACATTATCCATCACACTTTCTATATGAAGAAGTGAGAAAAAAATCCAAAATTGGTGTTGAGTGAGATAGTGATTAATTAAGAAATTTAGAAAATTCAACACTGACTTCCACAAATGTATACGAGAATGTTGTTGAAAATTCAAAATGACGACAGTTTCAGTTGGCCGATGCTTCTGCTGGTGGACTGTTAGTCTCCGAGGGTATTCACCAACCCAGTAGTCAGTACTTAGGTGCTGACCCGAAAACCGATTTTATTGAACCTTGCAATATCTAAATTTTACCAAATTTTGTTTAAAACTAAGGAGAATCTCCCTCGTGCATAGCTCTGTCCTTAGCTGAACTTTGGCTTTTCTATTTAGATCCTTTTGGTTATTTGTTCTCTATCAGCTTTTACACGTTTTTGTTGATTGGACTTCCAAATGTTTTGGTTTTATCTGCACTGATGAGACATTAGTTGTCGAAATGCGCGTATGCAGAAAGTAAATTAACAGTAACTCCGGTATTTTGTTATTTATTACCACTGGGCCGATGCTTCTGCTGGTGGACTGTTAGTCCCTGAGGGTATTCACCCACCCAGTAGTCAGTACTTCGGTGCTGACAGGAAAACCGATTTTATTGAACCTTGCAATATCTAAATTTTACCAAATTTTGTTTAAAACTAAGGAGAATCTCCCTCGTGCATAGCTCTGTCCTTAGCTGAACTTTGGCTTTTCTATTTAGATCCTTTTGGTTATTTGTTCTCTATCAGCTTTTACACGTTTTTGTTGATTGGACTTCCAAATGTTTTGGTTTTATCTGCACTGATGAGACTATAGTTGTCGAAATGCGCATATGCAGAAAGTAAATTAACAGTAACTCCGGTATTTTGTTATTGGTTAAGTGAGATCTAACCAATCAATCGAAGTACATGTACGGCTAATGCATTTCTTTATGCAAATGATTTGCATAACTACTGGTTTAATTGTGGTGTCAGTAAACTTTTCGTTCTCCAGCATTTATTTATATTCAATACATGGAAAATTCCTTTCCTCTAAAAACGTAAATAAAGATTTTAGCAAAAAGATATTACTCATTCATAGAATGTGCTTTTTCTGGTAATCAACAGTTTAAAGTAAACCAGACAAACTCCCACTATTTTTGAATAATATTTTCTGAACAATTCATATCTTAAACTTTTTTATTCCTCGAAGTTAAATAAACGATATTGCTTGTGCCGAAGATATGTAAATCTATCAGATTAATACGACTAACGACGATTTTTGAGTATTTCATTGTTGGTAAATTTAAAAACAACTTTGTTTGGTAACGATAATTTTCAACGTTCGATCCAGTCTTCCAAAACGGATCCAGAAGTAGGAGAATCAAGGCCATATATTTTCTTTTTGATCGATTTTTTTACACAAAAGAACTTCCAACACCCACCACTCCATTCCATAAATCGAGTGTAGTGTTTTCCACTCTCTCTCTAATAAGTTCTACTCCCTGCTGTTCAGCTCACATCTGAAAAGTGGAGTCTATTATTAAATATTTATTATATTTAGTGGTTTTGCAAAATAATTTTCTCAGAAATCATGCTTCTGCATTATGTTTCACCACATTTGAACCTGTTTTATGGTATTATAGTGATTTCATAGTGTAAAAACAATATCAAAGGTTTAGGAAATGTATCCAGTCCTGAGTATAGTGATGTTAATATGATTAACTTATTCAATAACAGCCAAAGATCTAGACGTAGTCTTGGTAATAAACATTATAAGTCCAGAACTTCTGATGATGGATCATCTTTTAATGACACGACTAACAGATATGTTCCTGATGTGTCCAATGACCTTCTAAACAGTCCATCTTGCTGTGTTCAGTATATTCGTACATCACTGTTTTCTCTCCGAGTTCTCCTTATGAAAACGTTTGGAATGAGAAAGAAGGCGTAGATATTTTCACGCCGGAATGTAGACTAAGCAGTATCATCCTTTCGTCTTTTTAAATCCAAAATACCAATACCGTCTTTTTCAATCTGTTAGGACCAAACCTCTCCGCAACATTATAAGGACATTTCTACATAGTCCGTTTGCCAACTCAGATCAATCCAAACCTTTATTATCTTACCGCTATTAGAAGGCCATTACCGGCATAATTTTTAACTACAAGAAGGCATTAAAGGAACTTTTTTGAAATGCCCTCCGACATGCTACTGTTCCGCCTTTCCTTTTATTTACAGTCCCTCTTGGCATGTCTTTACTGACGATATTAAGATGTGTGAACAATCGACTTAAGCCTGAAACTGGAGATCTTGAAGCCAGTTAGTGCTTCTATACATTGCATGACAAATATGTTGTTATATACAGACAAAGCTCCTAATACATAAAGCACATTTTGACAACTGCCTCGAAAAGAACTAGACATTGATAACATAACACCAGATAATTCTTCATAAATAGTTTTATTGGACAAAGATAAAATCTCTCGCCACAATATAACTGAAATATTGCTGAAGTTGGCGTAAAACATCAATCAATCAATCAATCAATCAAAGATAAAATCCTTTCCAATCATAGGTTTATATTCTCTTTGAATATTCAAACTAAAAATAACTAAATGTGGCTGTCAAAAAAAGACATATATCCCTGCATTTTTTCAAGTTAAACACTAAAATAAGTCAGAGATGTTTGCATTCAAATTATTAGAAATGATTTATCTCACTTAAACGAATTCAGACTGTACGGTTGCTAGGTAGAATTCCAAATGTAAAAAAAAAATGGATAACAGGAAAAATCTACAATGGCTAAAAATTATAATTACATGCCACAATCTGCCAGGGAACTACACAGGAAAAAACACATATAAGACAAAAAGACAAACGTAGACAACGATAGGAACTCGAGACAGCCGTACTTGGTACCGGCACTAGCAAAAGCCAGCGGTAGGGTTAAACCTGTTTATGAGTATCCATACCTCCCCTTTATCTGTCCTGTTTCCCTTTAGTATAAAAAAACATAGTAATAAAACCCAATACAGGAAGACTACTAACTCCATGACCAAATCTTGAAAGGAGAGAAAAAGACAATACGTAATTTTGAAAGATGGTTCAAAGAGTGCTCGCCGCTAAACTGTCGGCTAGCTAAAAGAACACTGTCGCACTACGGAAGAAAAATCGAACTCAAAACTTCCCAAGGTTTTGATCAAGAATCATCATAAATTTCAGTACACATCCGCAGCATCAGTGAGAGGCCAGTATGCATAGAAAATTTTCAGGTCACTAGGTTTCAAATCTAATTTAACAGGTGAAAGCAAAATATCTTATCGATATCCCCTATTACGTAAAGAATGTAAGTTACGTCCCTTCTTTTCTGGACTCTTAATCAATTTCTGGCAATTTTAACATTTCCGTAAAAACGAGGATTAGAAATGCCCTTAGGAATAAGCTGTTAACGAGTCACGCCATATTTAGATATAAAATGTTCATATCTATTAACCAAACTTCTTAAATGTATTCAACATTTTGTGAAATCTGTAACCCTGTCATAAAAGGTTGGTTGTGATAGTAAGGTTACGTTCATACGTCAAGAGTAGAACAAACTCGTGTGAATCGTACCAACTGAGAATTATATTAGATCCAGAAAAAGGCAGTATTTGGAATCAATTGTTCGTTTTATTTAATTCCAGTTGTTGCGGGAAAATAATGTCTACATAATCTTAAATCTGGGGATTATCAATAGTCAGGATATTGTCAATATACCTGCTTTTATCATTGAAAAAAAAGAAATAAATTTATCACTGTTTTGTATGGTTCTGTTTTGAAGTTTTTTCATGAAGTCTCGTTCGTTACAGAAAAATAAAAGATCAGCAATTAGAGGTGCAAAATCTGCACCGATGGGAATACATATGACTTGCTCATAAATAGTGTTGCCAAAACGAACAAAAATATTGTCTAGCAAAGGATTGACTGCATTAATCATATCATCACATTTTCAGGAACAATGGTCTTTGAATAGATTGTAGTTTATCTAAAATTTCAACAGAATTTTTTACACTCCAAAAGAAAATTACACCAGAGTTTTGATAAGTTTTTCCACAGTATTTAATTAACTAACTCCTTTATACCAGTGAGTGAACTAGTTAAATGGATGGGTAAATGAGAGTAGAAAACTAAGTAGATGCCAAAATAAAACGATGTTTGAAGGGATTTTGTGAAGCCTCGGAACCCAGTTATAGGTAGGTAAGATGTTACTTTTATGTGAAATTTAAGCATTTCTGTATCTTTATAATGTTGATTGCTTAACGTTTTTTCGTCCCAGTTGGAAAGTTTGAAAGTGTCTGACTTGTCAAATTCGTTTTGTTGGACATCGATGTAGTATTTCTTTGAGACAATAGCAACGTTGTTAAGAGCCTTGTCAACGGGCAATACATATTTTTTACCAAGATTCTTCACGTTTGACTTAATTTTAAATGTGGAGCAGATCATGCTTACCCTTCTGGTGCACCCGATGATACCTCAGTTTTTGTAGGGGTTCCCACTTCTAGTGCTTTAGTTTTGTGGCGTTCTTTTTTTCATTTTTGTTTATTTGTTTTGTCTTCGTCATACTGTCTCAAATCGTGTTGGATATGATTTGCCGTGATTTTTTATTTAGGATTTTAGAATTCCCCCTTTCCTCGTTCTTGCTTCGGTATTCTTTTGCCGAGGTATTTTATTCGCAGATAACTTAGAAGGTGACTCAACATAATTATCTAGATAATTTTTTTCTGTTGGTGACCTTGGTAACAAGTTAAGAGCATGCTTGTCTGCACTTTATTTCTCGTTTGCGCCACTTTTTACAATAATTGGTTACGTCTTTAATTATATCAAAACATGCTTGCCAATTTATTTTTGAAGGCAGGCGATATTTAGAACCTTTTGAAAAGAATTGTCTAACTTTTTTATCTACACTTTCTTTGAGAGTATCATGAAATTAAAGTATTGAAATAAAACCAAAATTTTGCAATTCTTTTATTGGAATAACATAATATCAAAGTAACTGTTAATTCAGTTTCTGTATATGGCCATTTCAAGAACTGATGCCTCCTCAGCGCAGATCAAATCAAACCGTTTGAAAGACCATCAACCGACATAGGTTTAAAAGCTGATAGAGAAAAAAAATACCAGTAGGATCTTAATGGAAAAGCCAAAAACTAGCTATTGAAAGGACATTGCAAGAGTGAGACACTCCTTAGTTTTTTTAATCTTAAATTAGTTATAACAAGCTTCCAAAATACAACCGGTTTTCGTTTCAGCACCGTAGTACTAACAACTAGGTATGTGAATACCTTCGGGGTCTAACAGTCCATCAGCAGAGGCGTCGACCCAATGGCACATGTAATAAATAACAAAATACCGAAGTAACTGTGAATTTAGTTTCTGCACATTCAAAACATTTGAACAACATAGGTCTCTTTAATGCAGATTAAATCTAAATGAATGTTTTAAATATAATATTCAACCTATGGTTTCAAAAATAACCTGCCTTTGAGAGTTTGAGAGTGAAATTAGCAAGTATTGGAATAGAAATTTTTGAATTCTTCTACTAAAAATCACTCATTTCAATTAAAAACATGTATATTAAAACAAAGTCGAATTCCCAAAACTCGTTTTCTTTGAGAGTTTTTGGAAATTAACCAAAGTGGAAATAAAAAAAAATTTGCAGTCCTTTTATTGAAACTGACTGGCGGAGCCAAAACATGTTTAAAAAGTATGCTTGCTAGGTAGAATTTTCGTAGAGTCCAAAAAAAAAATAAAAAAGAAAATAAAAAAAATAAAACAATATATTTTTTTAATTTGCTTTCAAATTATGTCCGCTACCAAATAATAGAAAAGACTAAAATATATGATTGTATGGCAATGTTGCAAAATTTATCAGCCTTCGACACTCTCTTGGAATTTACCAAAGTTGGAACCAGAATCACAATTTTTAAAAGCTTATAAGAAAGCTCCAGGCTATAGCTACATGCAACAATTCTACAAGAAAAACAAAATCCTAATTCTGAGAATCCTCTGGACCAATATCAAAATTCTGAAATCCTATTGCTCATCTACATTTTATATGCAACAAATTTAAATAAAAAAATGTAGGTGTTCCACTGACACTGCAGAATGTTTGCAATAATTCTATATCAAAATTGAAACACGGAACCCGAAAATGGGGAAGGTATTTTTCTACTGACAAGGTTCATCTATCTGACAGACGTACAGCAAGTTGGCATACCAATAGGCACGAATTGTGTTCCTCTACTCTCAGATTTTTTTTTGTATTCCTACATTGCCGAAATTCTTCAGGGACTCGTAAAAAGATGGTAGATACTCAATCTCAGTTATAGCTACATTGATGATGTTGTTTCCATTAATAGCTCATATTAAATGGGTGTCATCAATATATCCTTCAGAACAGGAGATAAAGGAAGCACCGAAAACAACGTGGTGTACATCTTTTTGGTCTTATATCTCGAATTTGACGAAAATTTTGATTTCAACCGTAAAATTTACGACAAAAGGGACGGTTTTAATTTCAAAATTACAATTTTTCTTACTTGGAAAATAACATATCAATTTCTGCTGCTTACGGAGTGTGTGTTTCACAGTTGATTCCTTACACGTCAACTTACACAAATTATACAGACTTTCTCATCAGACATTGTTATTTTCATCACCATCTTTTCAATCAAGGATTGCGAAAAATTATTTTTCAAACTATTCTTAAAAAGTTCTTTATTAGATATCATTCCCTAATGGAAAAATTTGAAATTTCGGTCCAGACTTCGATTTTTTACTAAATACTGAGATTAGCATTACTTTAAAATGTCTACAATCTTTCAACAACAATTGCTGATGAGTTGCTACCGGACACTACCACAATTGTAGTTGAGGTTTTGCGCGCTATAAAACCGGCTCAACCACCAATTTCCTTTTAAAATGCCTCTACCAAGTCATGATCATTGCGGTTGACAATTTTCATGGTGGTTTTGAACCTGTTTTGTCTATTCTCTATTACTTTTGCCCTTGATATTTCTTTTCACTAATTTTGTTATACCCCTTTTTTTATTCTTTCTGTTTTTATCTCACGATTGGAGACGTTCCAAGAATTTAATGGGGGGGGTGTCATTTCATTAAAAGTGCAACAGGTGCAGCACTTAAGACTTAGCAGTTAAGATCCGCTTACATGTACGTTCCACCCATACACAAAGTATATACTATACATTTCAGTATTAGATATACAAAGAACAGCATACAAAAAAAACCCAAAAAAAAACAAAAAAAAAACAAAAAAAAACAAACAACAAAAAAAAAAAAACATGTCATACAGGCACTTGAAGTACACAAAATTGTGCACACAAATGCGCCAAAGAAAAGTAATGATAATTGCCGATGGATAAAATAAAAAAAAAATTCAGCTAGATCCACGTCTTCCCGGATTTGATAATGCCTATTAAGACTTTTTCCTAAATTGACTCACAGTTTGACGGTGCTGTTAACAGGGCACCTCCTCAGTTTCGTAGGAGTTCACACTGTGAGTGCCTTGGTTTGGAATTTTTTTCCAATTTATTTCTGTGCTTTGTAGCTGTCTACCGTCATTGTGTTCTGTGTTCTCATTTTGGCCATGTATTTGGGCTTCGATTTTTGTAAATACCATTTGTTTGTTCCTTTTATATTCTACTGCCGTGGTCATGAAAAAGGAAACGAAATGTTGCACATAAGTAAAGTCATAAAAAGGGGTGAGTATTGCAAATGCCAATGCGTGATATATAAAGTAAACAATGATAAACATGAGTAAACTCATTAAAAGTGGTGATAATTCTACGGATGATAAAAAAAAATCCACAATGTTGCACCTTACTAAGCTCATGAAAGAAAATAGCAAATGGATGATAAAAAAAGTACACATTATGTTGCACACAAGTAAGCTAAAATGTTTGGAACGGCTGATCTAGAAAAAGTACATATTTATCATTAAGATGGAGGAAATTATATTCGCACACTAACATCTTTAGCTTTCTGAATTATTTATTATTTATTATTTTCAGTTGTCTGTACAATTCAACGGGTCTACCTAGTGAAGGCAATTATAGCAAGCTGTTTAGCACAAAAGACACAAATTATGTTTGTAAAGTCAAGATAGCATCTACATCACCTATTTAAGAAAACCAAATTATTCTGTCAATGTGAAAATTCCAACAATTACCATGCCTAGCGACATCTGTTCAGACGACAATGGACATATATATGTAAGTGGACAATATTCACACAACATACACCGACTTACAGAGGACCCACTACATAGTCAACATGCTATAAAACATCCAGTCGCCATGTGCTTCAACCAGACTTGTACCAAATTTTACATTGTAAACGAGTTCGGCTGCAACATCCAAATTTATGATGTAGTTTAAGCATTTTATAACTATTTTTCTGGACAAAGGCACAGAAAAATGTATATTCGTGTATATGAATATATCAGTACACTAAACATTGAATCTATGTTTACTTAGTGTTTTCATTTTAAGATTAAATAGAACAGCACCATTCTGTTTAACTATGTTGTAAGTTTGTCTAGACGAAACATGACTTATTAAGTTCGTTTTTTTTAATTTCATTTCTTTTTTAATTTCTAAACAATAATTTGTTTAGTGTTTCAAAACTGAAGGGTACACAAAAACGTACTTAGCATCTCCTGGCCAAAGAGTTATGCCAAAATCTTTGCGCCTTTCTTCTTGTTATCACGCGCTGTTGATTTATCCATTCTTAGTTGATCATTATGATAATAGTTTATGGCGTTTTAGCTTAATTCGCATAAAAAAGCAGAGGCAGTAGAATATCGAAGGAACATTGAATGTGTTATTACAAAAATCAAAGTCCAAAAAACGGTAACAGAGAAAACAGGTGACAAAACCTTTGTACGTGAGACTCCACAATGCCCGGAAATGTAAAGACAATATTAAGAATTAAGGCACTTAGTGAATGTCACTTTTGTAAACATTACCTTGAAACACAAACTAAAATGTTCTATAATTGTAAAATTATTTACCCATTTGTAACCTTTGCTCATAAATACCTTAAAGCGACACGTATCACTGAGCATATTACACTGACTGAAATGATATATATTTAGCGTTTATGAAGGACCAATAAAGGGTCAGATATTGACAACTATTGTTTTGAATATAGCGAAATGGGTTATTTGGAAAATGAGAAATAAGATAAAACATGAAAATAAAAACTTCAATTACGATCAATTAAATGTCGCTTCCATGAAGAACTAAAAAAACAGCTTAAATCTTCGTTTACAAAATCGAGCAAACCAAACACCTAAATCTTTCAACATATCAAAGCTATACTTGAATGAAATAAAAATCCTTGGTTTTATGTCATATACTTTACTTTATGATTTTGGTTTAATAAAATTAACAGTAAACATAAAGAATTCAATGTAACTTACCAATTAAGAATTATCAACTCCATTTGTAAATCACATGAAAGGCTTACTCGACTATTTATTTATCTTTTTCTAAATATATAATTTAGGTTAAAATAATTATTCGTGTATCAGTATGATTGTATGCATTTATGTGTGGAATTATTTTACAATAAAAAAATAACTATTAGATGGGGTAACAAATGTGTATGAATATTTATGAACAAAAAAGAATATCTATATATAAAAAATAAATAAACACTGGACTTTTTTATCCAAATACCATCGGTTTGGAGTGAGAGTGTAAACGGGGACCTTTAGTATGCATTCCTGGGCTGCTAATGGAGATATTTAGAAAATAAAAGTATTGTTATGTCTTAAAAAGGGCACTCATAGTGTGAACTCCCATGAAAACCTGAAGAGACATCAGGTGCTCCGGAAGGGTGAGCATGTCCTGCTTCACAAGCGACTTCCGTCACACCATCAGTGAGGCATGTATGGTTTTGAAAGTTCTGCAAGTGGCAGATTGGTTACTGTCATATTCATACCCTCAGACAAAACCAATTGAAATACTTGGTGCTTCAGGAGGGTAAGCATGTCCTGCTCCACTAGCGGCACCCGTCACAAAAAATGAATGAGTCAATCCAAGGTTGAGTCAACACTGGTTACATCAAATCCTTAAAGACGTGAAATCAAGCTGAAAAATGTCAAATTTTTATTTGGGACACAGATACATTGATGATATCATGGTGACCGCCATGAAATGTTTGGAGGGACGAAAGTAACAAAGGAAAAACAAATCCAAAATTAATTCGAATTGAATTTGAATTAAACGTCTATGCAAACGCAGGATATTATGGAAAAGAAATATGACATGTAAGTGTCGTGCCAAATTGAAACTACCGGATACATAAATTCACTAAAACAAGAAAAATGAGTTCGGGCAAACCATTTCTTGAATAAAAGGATTAAAAACATAAGTTATCCAAGTATCCAAAAGATAAAAAAATCAGGTTATATAATCACTCCACTTTATCTAAATCTGTAGTCATTGCTTCAGAATATGACGCATGTAATAAAGAAAAGGGAATCACTGGAAAAGCGAGAGATATTTATAAAGCAAAAACGTATGCCTTCTGAAAGGGCCCCAAAGAAGCCTTTTCTCTTCCGAAATATATAGAAGAGATCGTTAAATTGCTTAGGTGCTGAGCACATTTTTCTGAAAATAGAAATGTTTGTGCCAGATTTGCAGCAATAAATGCTTTTCTTTATATGTTATTCAGTGGTTTAGGAATATTAAGGAAAAGTTATGCAGATGTGCGTTTGTTTATAATTGATCCTTGGTAGAGATTTATCGTAGATTGTCAATCATCAATGGGGATTGAACCTTTCCTAACATTCTATTTCTTAGTTCACTTCTTTCACAGCGAAAATCTGTTTATTAATAAAAACTCTCGCATGGGGACTGCTAAGTTTTCAAACCACGCAGGTAGGTTAAGGCAATTCCGGTCCATTTTCAACCCCCCCCCCCTTTTCGTATGCTCGATTTCATAAGGCCACACGATCAGTTTAAGTGAATAATTGGATATAAGAAACATAAGAAGTAATTAAATAAAACATTAATTGACAGAATTTTTTTTTACAAATGCCTCACCCCCTTAGACCGCAGAGACACGAGAAAAATCCGGATATCTGTACATCAATTTTGCAGAGGGAAAATGATAGTGTATAGGCACCATTGTATGTGCTGAAATTTAACAAGTAGCGACGTCAGGAGTTATAAATTTATGAAATCAGTGAGCCCTTATCCAAATATTTGCTGAACGATGGTTATTTTCGCGTTTTCGGCATTCTGATGCGCCGTAGGGACAAAATCGTCGAAAAAATCGTCAATGGCAGCGGAACCGTCAATATATGTTCAAGGGCTAAGCAGAATTCTTGTGCACACCAAAAAGCTCTTTCATTTGAGCCCTACCATTAAGATAATGACATAGCAGAACCACTTTCTTTTTTGATTTATTTATTAACCTTCGAAGAATTTTTTACTTGTCCATTCTTTACAAACGCACGAGTGATCCTTCCAAGGGAAACAACTCATTCACAGGTTCAAAATGCGGGACTCGGTGTCCACCTTGTCTCGATCGTAAATACTGTCTCTATGCGTCGGAAATAATGTTCATTGAATAATTAAACAAACACGTATTGTTTTTTACATGTTTCATCTCACAAGTTTTCGATTCACCTCTACATGTATGCACTTGAATAACGTTGACCCCGAGGCCGAGACGGAGCAGACTTCACAGGCTTCACATTTTTTTGCTCCTGAAAGCGTGTGCTTGTCGTTTGTACCATATCTTTCTACTGTTATTTCAGCCAGCTTCATCATCGAGCCTGTTAATACACCATATGGTACTGAAACCAGTTGTGGACATGGTGGTATAAGGCCTATCATGGGGGGGGGGGGGGGGGGGGGGNGTAGTCTGGGAATATGTGTACAACTGTAGATGAGATAATGAATCCTGCATACTTGTTAGCACAGGAACATAATGGTCATGTTTACTCCAACTTGAAGTCACTGCATGAAATTCAATGAGCAATTTCTAATGCTAAAAGCATGTTTAAAGGTGGGACAGGTATCTGCCTCTGGTATTATCTCCCAGTCCAGTGTCAGAAAAATATTTCTACTCTTGATCAGTACAAACAAATCTCATATATACAATTGTATGTAATATGCCTTAAAATATAGAGGATGGTTACAAGTGCAAATTTTTGTAATTTTTTTGTTGTTGTTTATAATTATATAAAATGACACACTAGTAAACTGGTGAAGTAAAAAATGAATTAGCAGAAAAATATATTTCAAGGCCTAAGACCTTGAAAGGGGTCATTATTTTCTTTCTTTTTTATTATGGCCTTATTTATATTTGGTAAACACAATAAGATAAAATTTTTGGTTGGAGAATTTCCTTTTTAAAACTAGAGGGTCAGAGACTGAGCCTGTATCGCTCACCTGACAAAATGCTTCTATGCCATGCATGACCAAAATTGATGTTTTTTACCAATGGGGTCTAATGTTTAGCTATGTTCTCAAGTAGCACCAATGTTTTTTGTCTGATCCTATTGAAATGAGTAATTTTTGCAAAAGACCTTCTAAACATTTAGTTAAATTTGCTTTAATTGTTTCAGAGAAGATGCTCAAAAGGATGGTTTTCTCATACTGGGCTATAATGTTAATCTATGTTCTGCACTTGAGGCCATGTTTTTTGACGGATGGAAATGAATTGAGCAATTTTTGTAAAGTACCTTCTGTACATCATTCCTGTAAAGTAGGTTGAATTCGCTTCTGTGGTTTTAGAGCAGATGATGAAAATTTGATTTTCCAATAGGGTCCAATGATAAACCATGTTCCGTGCTCGCGGCCCTGGTTTTTGTCGGATTGGAATGAAATGAGCAATCTTTGTACAAGACCACCCATACATCATTCCTATAAAGTTTGCTTGAATTTGCTTCAACCGTTTCAGAGCAAAAAATGTAAATGTGATTTTCCAATAGTGTCCAATGCTAAACCTAATTTCCACGTTACGGCAATGTTTATTATCAAATCGGGACAAAATGAGCAATCTTTGTTAAAGACCTTCCATACATCATTCCTGTAAAGTTTGGTTGAATTTGCATCAGTGGTTTCAGAGGAGAAGATGAAAAAGTGATTTTCCCCATAGGGTCCTATGTTAAACCATGTTCCGTGCTGGCGGCAATGTTTTTCATGGGATCCGAATGAAATAAGCAATCTTTGTTAAGGACCTTTAGAATATCATTCCTGTAAAGTTTTGTTTGCTTCAGAGGAGAAGATGAAAATGTGATTTTTCCCATAGGGTCCTATGTTAAACCTAAGTTCCATGCTGGCGGTCATGTTTTTCATCGGATCAGAACGAAATGAGCAATCTTTGTAAAAGATCTTCCATACATTATTCCTGTAGAGTTTGGTTGAATTTGCTTCAGTGATTTCAGAGTAGAAGATGAAAATGTGAATTTCCCATAGGGCCAATGTAAAACTAAGTTCCGTGCTGGCGGCCATGTTTTTTGTCGAATAAAATGAGCAATCTTTGTAAAGGACCTTTTGTGCATCAATCCTGTAAAGTTTGGTTGAATTTGCTTCAGTTATTTCAGAGGAGAAGATGAAAATGTGATTTTTCCCATAGGGTCCTATGTTAAACCTATGTTTCACGCTGGCAGCCATGTTTTTTTATCGGATCTGAACGAAATGAGCAATCTTTGTAAAGGACCTTCCATACATCATTTCTGTAAAGTATGATTGAATTTGCTTCAGTGGTTTCAGAGGAGAAGATGAAAATGGGATTTTCCCATAGGGTCAAATGTTAAACAATGTTTCGTGCTGGCGGCCATGTTTTTCGTTGGATCCGAATGAGATGAGCAATCTTTGTTAAGGACCTTTAGAATATCATTCCTGTAAAGTTTTGTTGAATTTGCTTCAGTTGTTTCAGAGGAGATGAAAATGTGATTTTTCCAATAGGGTCCTATGTTGAACCTAAGTGCTATGCTGGCGGCCATGTTTTTCATCGGATCAGAACAAAATGAGCAATCTCTGTAAAAGATCTTCCATACATTATTCCTGTAAAGTTTGGTTGAATTTGCTTCAGTGCTTTCAGAGTAGAAGATGAAAATGTGAATTTCCCATAGGGCCAATGTTAAACTAAGTTCCGTGCTGGCAGCCATGTTTTATGTCGAATCAGAATAAAACAACGGCAGTAGAATACCGAAGGAACAAAACACAAAATTACACAAATCAAAGTCCAGAGACAAGGCAAAAACAAGAACACCAAAAGACGGAAGACCAAAGACACCACATGACCACAAAACACACAAACATTACATTTACAACACAAAAAACTAAAGCACTAACAGTGTGAACTCTCAAAAAACAAGAGTGACATCAGGTGCTCCGGATGGGTAAGCATGTCCTGCTCTGTGCACAGCACCCATCACACTGTCAATGGGTCAATCCAGGGTAAAGTCAAATCCGGTAATGTCAAATCCGGGAAGACGCCAATCTAGCTGAAAATGTCAGATTTATTTGTGACACTGACATTTCATATCTATCTATGATGTCATGGTGACGGCCATAGAATTTCTGAAGAGACGAAAGTAACAAAGGCTGAACATATCCCTGACTCAGCAGTTTTTGTGACAGTGCTTTTTCTCTTTCCACAAAGTCACTGTATGTACTGCACGCTCTACAGTAACGAATCAACTGTGAAATATACACTCCATATGCTGGGGATGAAGTTATAGTGCTGCAGAGAAAGGGAAAGTTCACAACTGGAAAGTCAAAATCATCACGTTTGTCATATAATCTAAATTTCAGACGTCCATGTTCGTCAATGAATAACGAAAGGTCAAGGTATGAAGCAGAATCGGGCGTATCGGTTTTCTCTTTAATTTCAAGTTCATTGGGGTAGATACGATGTAAATATTCTTTAAATCTTGGGTTATTAAGAGAAAGTACATCGTCTATATATCTGAAGCTGAAATTAATAGTCTGGGCTAGTTGTTTTTGTTTCTGTTGTATCAGCCCTTGTAAAAACTTTGCTTCATACGAAAAAAGGAAAAGGTCAGTTAAAAGTGGCGCACAATTTCTTCCCATATGAATCCCTATTGTCTGTTGAAAAACACGGCCTCCACATTCAACAAAAATGTTGTCCATCAAAAATTCAAGCATCTTAATCACGTCATTTTCACTGTATTTCTTGTTTGACTCAGTGTGGTTCTTTACAAAGTATGTTTTATCTTTTCCTATTACCAGATAGGAATACCTGCGTTCTCCGTTTTTGGTACAGAAATATTGATGTATCAGATCGGAAATTACTGTTTTAAGTTTATTATGGGAAAGAGTTGTATAAAGGGTAGAAAAATCAAAAGTTTGAATGCTATTGCAGTATGCGAGACTGTTTGAGGAGAGCTGTTCAAGGAGATCTTTGGAATTTTTAAGAATCCACATCTGATTCACGCCGCTCGTGGAATAGGCTTTTTCGCAGTAGCTTTTTAGACCATCTCTAACTGCAGGCAGTAAAGTGGTAAGGGGTTTGGATAGGGGCTTAGTGGTGGTGCATCTGGCAGATCCTGCAATGAATCTCTGTTTGTAGGGATTCTTGTGAAGCTTGGGCACCCAGTAAATATAAGGGAGATAACTGTTATTCTCATCAACTTTGATACCAAATGATGCTAACACAGAAGTGTGATTTGTGATTATCTCGTCCCTTGATAATGTAGTTGGGGAATAAGTAGGATTGCCAGATGAAGTGTCAATACCCATCTCCTTAACAAGACAGTCTAAGTAGTGTTTCTTGCATACAAACACAATATTGTTAGAAGCTTTGTCTGCAGGTACTATGACGTATTTTTCCTGGAGGTCTGTCAATGTTTTAGCAACAAGAGGATCATCAAATATGCTGGGCTTTCTAGTTTTCATAGATGTTTTCAAGCAGCGCCGGATACGATTCATGATTAATGTCTTTATCAAACTGATCAGTCTGACAATGTCTCTACATCTTCTTTTTGTTTCTTCGAACACATTCTGGCATAGTCTTCAACTGCATCCATCATAATTTTGAAGTTATACTTCCAGTTGATGTGCTGGGGTTCACGGAATTTGGGACCTTTTGAAAAAATATCTCGTATATTTTGGTTTCCAGCAATATCTAGGTCACCCGTTATCACGTGTCCAGCAGGACTATAGTTGAATGAGCAATCTTTATAAAGGACCTTTAGTGCATCAATCCTGTAAAGTTTGATTATATTTGCTTCAGCAGTTTCAGAGGAGTTGATGAAAATGTGATTTTTCCCGTAGGGTCCAATGTTAAACATAAATTCTGAGCTGGCGGTCATGTTTTTATTGGATCAGAACGAAATGACCAATCTTTGTAAAGGACCTCTAGTACATCATTCCTGTAAAGTTTGGTTGAATTTGCTTCTGTGGTTTCAGAGGAGAAGATGATTATGTGAAAAGTTAACAGAAGACGGACGGACGACGGACGCCAAGTGATGGCAAAAGCTCACACTGACCCTTTGGGTCAGGTGAGCTAAAATAAATTGTTTTACCGAGTGCATCACTAAAATTCGGACAAGTATGAACTAGAGGCTCAGATACTGAGCCTGAATCGCTCACCTGACAAAATGCTTACAGCAGGTGATGAGAGTGATTTTTATCCCATACGTTAAAATATGTTCTGTGCTGGCAGTCATGATTTTTATCAGATCAAACAATATAAGCAATCTTAGTTTGACTAAATTAGCTTCAATTATTTAAGCGAATGTAATGAAAACTAGAGAATGTGTCTGTAAGACACAGATGCCCCGCTAAAAGATTTATCGCAAAGGATAACCTCCTTTTAAAATGTAGGTCGAAGCCACTTAATTGTCATTAATTTGGGCAGTATTCATCAACAAGGCAATTAATTTGATAAAATATCATTGTCCTATAATGTGTAGTTCTTGAAAAATGGACTTAAAGGCAAACCTTAACAAAATTCACTGAAGCGTAAAATGTAGGTCAAAGCCACCTTATTGTCAATGATTTGGGTAGTACTCATAAAAGCAATTACTTTGCTGAAATATTATTTTCCTATAATGTGTAGTTGTTGAGAAATAAAAACGCAAAACTTAACCAAAGTCACTGAAGCATTAAATATAGGTAAAAACCACCTAATTGTCAATGATTTGGGTTGTACTTATCAAGGCAATTAATTTGATGAAATATCATTGTCCTATAATGTGTAGTTGTTGAGAAATGGACTTTAATGCAAAACTTAACCAAAGTCACTGAAGCGTGAAATATAGGTCAAAGCCACCTAATTGTCAATGATTTGGGTTGTACTCATCAAGGAAATTAATTTGATGAAATACCATTGTCCTATAATATGTAGTTGTTGAGAAATCAACTCTAACGCAAAACTTAATCAAAGTCACTGAGGCATAAAATATAGGTAAAAGCCACCTAATTGTCAATAATTTGGGTTGTACTCTTCAAGGCAATTAATTTGATGAAATATCATTGTCCTATAATGTATAGTTGTTGAGAAATGGACTCAAACATAAAACTGAACCAGAGTCACTCAAGCATGAAATATATGTCAAAGAGTCAAACTACCTAGTGTTCTATGTAGTACTATCAAAGATCTACCCACTGATCATGACCTATTATCATTGTTCCACCTCTTACAGTTTCTGAGAAATGGACTTTAACGCAAAACTTAACAGGACGTACAGACATACGGTCGTACGGATGTAAGGAAGGACGGACAAGGGTAGCACTATATGCCCTTTCCACATTTGTGGGCGGGGCATAAAATGTTTTAATATATGGTTAACATTCTTAATCAAGTTCGATGCTGGGAGCTATTTTCTTTGTCGGACCCAACAAAATGAGAAAACTTTGTAAAGGACCTTCCATACATCATTTCTGTAAAGTTTGCTTGAATTTGCTTCAATACTTTCAGAGCATATGCTTAAAATGATGTTTTTTCCCATAGGGTCCTATGTTAAATCCAAGTTCTGCGCTTGCGGCCATGTTTTTTATTGGATCTGAATGAAATGAGCAATCTTTATAAACGACCTTCCATACATCATTCCTGTCAAGTTCGGTTGAATTTGCTCCAGTGCTTTCAGAGGAGAAGATGAAAATGTGAATTTCCCATAGGGCCAATGTTAAACTAAATGGCCATGTTTTTTGTCAAATCAGTTAAAATGAACAATCTTTGTAAGGGACCTTTAGTACATCGTCCCTGTAAAGTTTGGTTGAATTTGTGTCAGCAGTATCAGAGGAGTTGATGAAAATGTGATTTTTCCCATAGGGTCCTATGTTAAACCTATGTTCCGCGCTGGCGGCCATGTTTTTTATCGGATCGGAACGAAAGAGCAATCTTTGTAAAGGACTTTCCATACATCATTCTTGAAAAGTTTGGTTGAATTTGCCTCAGTGGTTTCAGAGGAGAAGATGAAAAATGTGAAAAGTTAACGGACGGACGCCGGACGACGGACGCCAAGTGATGAGAATAGCTCACACTGACCCTTTGGTTAAGGTGAGCTAAAAAGAAGGGATATGGGGTAAATGTCAAGGAGACAACATGATCCCATATCCAGGTTATAACGACCAAAAACAAAGCATCTAGGGGTCACCGTACGTTCTTCAACACAGTAAGGAACCTCATACCATACACATGTGTAGCAAGTGTTTAATTTACAATGATATTGTCCGACTCATGATCATGTCCAACTTGGTCAGTTTACCCTAAAAAGAATGAGGACACAGAAATTAGATGGTCACAATAAGGAGCTAATTGACACAGTAATAACCAGTCAAGGACAAAAGTTACCTGCCAGACTGATATGTACTACCCAAGACCAACCTACATACAAAATATTATCAACCTACCACTTCTAGTTATTGAGAAATGGACTTAAGCAGAGAAACTTAACTTAGCCACTCAACCGTGAAATTGAGGTCAAGGACAAAAGTCACCTGCCAGACTGACATGTACTACCCAAGACCAACCTACATACCAAATATTATCAACCTACCACTTGTAATTATTGAGAAATGGACTTAAGCATAAAAATTTAACGTGGCCACGCAACCGTAAAATTGAGGTCAAGGACAAAAGATACCTGCCAGATTGACATGTACTACCCAAGACCAACCTACATACCAAATATTACCAACCTACCACTTGTAGTTATTGAGAAATGGACTTAAGCATAAAAATTTAACGTGGCCACTGAACCGTAAAATTGAGGTCAGGGACAATAGTTACCTGCCAGACTGACATGTACTACCCAAGACCAACCTACATACCAAATCTTATTGACCTACTCTTTCTAGTTATTTAGAAATGGACTTAAGCAGAGAAACGTGATCACTGGATTGTGCATTTGAGGTCAAGGTCACATAATTTTATGTCCGTCACGTACATGTGGCACTTGATTAGTTCTACCACTTGACCAAATATGATGTTCCTACATCAAAGGGTTTTCAAAATCCGGTATTTAGTAAAAGTTAACGCCATCTCCGTCGTCATAGTTTGCACGCTCATGTCTCGCTTTCCAGTCGCGGCCGAGACAAAAATTTAACCTGGGCACTGGACTGTGAAATTGAGGTCAAGATCAAAAGCTACCTATGGACCAAATATAAAGTTCCTTTATCAAAGGGTTCTATATGATATCTTGAGTTTATGCAGCTGTCATAGTCATTCTTTGCATGCCTTATATGTCTCGCTTACCGCAACTTTCTTAGCGGGCGAAACAAAAATGTCTTGTAGTTCAATCGATGCCCAACTAAAGTTTATGTTGGTAATTTAATTCTAATAAATTCTCAATTTCAGGAACAATTTCATGATAGATGTGATTATTCACCTTGCCCTGATGTACAAACAAAAAGATGTGATACCCTGACAAGAGATTTAAGTTTCCATGTATATACAACATCATACATGTTCTTAAATTTTCCTTTACTTGCCATCTCTTCTAGATCTCAAAATATACATAAAATCTGCTCATGAAAAAAACTTTAATAATGAAACTTAAACAACAAGATATGAATTGTACATGTAGTTGAAGTTGAAAATGTAACATTCAAGTGAAATATTTCTGCAGAACTAATTTTAAGTTCAAATTACCTAATGTATTCCAAGAGAATTCCACATTAATATTCTTGTATTGAAATATAATTTCTTCCAAATTTTTCTCCTGTATGTTCTACATGTAATTTGCATATAATGACATGTATCCATCACTTTGCTGTCCACCAATTCCACTCACTGCAAACAAAGTTGAGTTCTGTTGATCTGATACACCAGTAAATTGCAATGTTTATCCTGCATCAGAACGTATTCACTTTGTTTGTTTTTTTTTCAAATTCTATAGCTGCACAATTTTGTGATTGATTGTTATGTTGCTGTAACTATCACTAAACTGTGAAACAATGTTGTCTTGGTGCTTAATTGAATTATTTCAAGTCTGTATTTGGATGACATGAAATGAACATGTATAAAATGTAAAACATACATGTATCTGGAAGCTACATGTACAAGATGTCCTCTTGACCTTGCTCAGCACAATTTTAACATGTTGATCGAGTGTTGACAATGATAATTTTTTCACTATGAATTTCCTTAAAAAATCGTGGAAAAGAACATTTCTCAAAACAATTTTCCGATGAAGACATTTAGCCGGACATCAGTTGCACTCAATTTTCCTGAAATTAACAATTAAGTCGAAATGTACTCAAAATACAGAAGTGGGCATTTGTCAATCTAAATAAGTTAAATGATAGTATTATTTGTGGGATGTGACGTTCAATTAACAATCTTATTAAAAGAGAAATCTTTAGTGTCTGCAACAATTTGTTTTTTTAAAAATAGTATAAATATAATTTAAGGTAGACTGGTAGTCTTCTGCCATTTTGGATCAGTGATTGATGGTCTAACTGGTATAATATGCTTGTTTACATGTAGTATATGCAAATATTTTTATCTCTGGAGAACTATTTTAGATCTACCTTAAGAGATCTTTGCCGGTTATTTTTGTGTTTTTGAAATAATGACTGTAATAGATATGAATGTTGTCTTGCAATAAATTACACTTAAACTGGTGACAGGGGTGTCTCATGAACTTACTAATAAAGACAAGCCAAAAATACCGCCCCCCCTCCCAGATTTGTTGCAGGTGCCCTAAAAATTCCTTTGATTAATGTATTGATGTACAAAAAAATCATTGACATGTACAGTCAAACCTGTATTAACGGGCACCTCCATAAAGTGGGCACCTGTTCATAATGGACAGTCCTGAATCCCCCTCTTTCATACGGGCACTGCTCAACGCGTGCAGCGGGGACTCCTTTTAGCCCCGAATAGGCTTTTAAACTCTTTATAACAGGCAGGGGAAAATAATGACTTTGGGAGGGGAACGGTCATTGTACGTATATGTTATCTTTAACCTCGAAATACATGTATTTTCTTAAATCAATGGTAATTAGGGATCACACATGGTAATTAGGGATCACACTTAATGTTGACTTATAAAACAAATTATTATGAAAATGACATTACACTACATTGTAAAAATTAAGATTCATATTTGTGAATTTCATTTTCTCTGCAAAACAATTAGCCTCTATATAAAGGCCACCTGTCTATAAAGGGCAGTGTATTCTCTTCCCCCTGGTGCCCGTTATAGACAGGTTGGACTATAAGTTGTAAACATCTTGAAAAATAAATTTTTACAAGGATAAAATAATTATATGGAAAAAGAAGGGAAACGGGGAATGTGTCAAAGAGACAACGACCCAAAGGGGAGTAATAACAACTCAAAGCCACCATAAGATCTTCAATGGACGGTGAGGAAACCCCACAACCAACGGCAGGTCGGTGTTGGCCCCTAAATAAAGAGTAATCAAGTTCAGCAAAATAAACATCATTGTTTGTTTCCCAAAAAAAACAAGCCTTATATCCAGAGAGATCCCTGCAAGAAGTTGATATGGCAAAAAGCCGTAGATTTTCAAAAACGTTTCTTGAAAATCTACGGCTTTTTGCCATAGTTAACTACTATCCAGGAGCA